>JAUMJJ010000129.1:3805000-3865384 GCA_033556795.1 Tapera naevia | reverse complement strand
CCCAGACCCCACCCCCCCCCCTCCCCCCCTCGAAGCCCCCCCCCAACCCCCCCCAAATACCTCCTCCACCTCCCATCCTGGACCCTCAGACCCCCCCCAACACCCCCCAAACCCACCTCAGAACCCCCCCCCCCCCCAACTCCCAACCCCCCCCAATCTTGATCTCAATCCCCTCCAGACCCCCCCCAAACTCTCCTCAGACCCCCCCAACCACCATCAAACCCCCCCCTCAAAGCCCCCCCCAGACCTCCCCCCCTCAAAGCCCCCAACCCCCCCAAATGCCTCTTCCACCTCCCATCCTGGACCCTCAGACCCCCCCAACACCCCCAAACCCACCTCAGACCCCCCCCCCCAGACTCCCAACCCCCCCCAATCCAGACCCTCAGACCCCCCCCCAACCACCATCAAAACCCCCCCTCAGCCCCCCCAGACCCCCCCTCCCCCCTCAAAGCCCCCAACCCCCCCCAAATACCTCCTCCACCTCCCATCCTGGACCCTCAGACCCCCTCAGCACCCCCCAAACCGACCTCAGACCCCCCCCCCCCCAGACTCCCAGACCCCCCCCCCCCCAGACTCTCAGACCCCCCCAACCACCATCAAACCCCCCTCAGCCCCCCCAGACCCCACCCCCCCCTCCCCCCTCGAAGCCCCCAACCCCCCCCCAAATGCCTCCTCCACCTCCCACCCTGGACCCTCAGACCCCCCCAACACCCTCAAACCCCCCCCAGACCCCCCCCCCAGACTCCCAATCCCCCCAATCTTGATCTCAATCCCCTCCAGACCCCCCCAAACTCTCCCAAACCCCCCCAACCACCATCAAACCCCCCAACCCCCCCCCCAGACCTCCCCCCTCAAAGCCCCCAACCCCCCCAAATACCTCCTCCACCTCCCATCCTGGACCCTCAGACCCCTCAGCACCCCCAAACCGACCTCAGACCCCCCCCCCCCCAGACTCCCAGACCCCCCCCCCCCCAGACCTCAGACCCCCCCAATCATCATCAAACCCCCCTCAGCCCCCCCCAGACCCCACCCCCAGCTCCCCCCTCGAAGCCCCCAACCCCCCCAAATACCTCCTCCACCTCCACCCTGGACCCTCAGACCCCCCCAACACCCTCAAACCCCCCCCCAGACCCCCCCCCCCAGACTCCCAAACCCCCCAACCCCTCCTCAGACCCCCCCAACCACCATCAAACCCCCCTCAGCCCCCCCAGACCTCCCCCCTCGAAGCCCCCAACCCCCCCAAATACCTCCTCCACCTCCCATCCTGGACCCTGAGACCCCCTCAACACCCCAAACCCCCCCCCAGACTCCCACCCCCCCCAATCTTGATCTCAATCCCCTCCAGACCCCCCCAAACTCTCCCCAAACCCCCCCAACCACCATCAAACCCCCTCAAAGCCCCCCCAGACCTCCCCCCTCAAAGCCCCCAACCCCCCCAAATGCCTCTTCCACCTCCCATCCTGGACCCTCAGACCCCCTCAGCACCCCCAAACCCCCCCCAGACCCCCCCCCAGACTCCCAGACCCCCCCCCCAGACTCTCAGACCCCCCCAATCATCATCAAACCCCCCTCAGCCCCCCCAAACCCCCTCCCCTCTCAAAGCCCCCAACCCCCCAAATACCTCCTCCATCTCCCATCCTGGACCCTCAGACCCCCCCAACACCCCCAACCCCCCCCCCCCAGACCCCCCCCAGACTCCCAACCCCCCCAATCTTGATCTCAATCCCCTCAGCACCCCCCCAAACTCTCCTCAGACCCCCCCAACCACCATCAAACCCCCCTCAGCCCCCCCAGACCCCACCCCCAGCTCCCCCCTCGAAGCCCCCAACCCCCCCAAATGCCTCTTCCACCTCCCATCCTGGACCCTCAGACCCCCCAACACCCCCAACCCCCCCCCCTCAGACCCCCCCCCCAGACTCCCAAACCCCCCCCCAGACCTCAGACCCCCCCAATCATCATCAGACCCCCCAGACCCCCCCTCCCCTCTCAAAGCCCCCAACCCCCCCAAATACCTCCTCCATCTCCCATCCTGGACCCTCAGACCCCCTCAGCACCCCCAAACCCACCTCAGCCTCCCCAACCCCCCACAAACACCCCCTCTGCCTCCCCACCCCAGCCCCCCAACCCCCCCAAACCCCCACCTGAGCCCCCCCAACCCCCCCAACCCCACAGCAGACCCTGCCCCTAGACCTCCTCAGACTCCTCCAGCACCTCCAAACCCACCTCAGAGCCCCAGACCCAACACAAAAAAAACCCCACGTTGAGTTGCAAAGGTGAAAAAAAGGGGTGAAAAAGGTAAAATCCCCCCCCCAAAATATAATTATCCCCCCCAAAAATAATTCTAGTCCCTCTAATTTAACCAGCTGAGCTTTGAGCACCCTGAGAGGGCGAGGGACCAAACGTGGCTGTGCAAAGGATGAGGATTTGAGCTTATTTTGCCTTTTTATTATTGATTGAAGACGTATTTTTTATTATTTTTTATTGTTTTTATTCCCCCCCCCCCCCCAATTTGATCGACGCGCTCGGTGTTTGATGAAGCACGCCTGCCCCCTCCCGCTTCAGCCGCCCCTCTGCGGGGATCGATGCGCTCGGCGCTGGATGGGTCGCGCCTGCGCGGGGGGGGGGGGGGGAGAGCGGGAAGAGGCCAAGATGGCGGCGCCCGTGGCGGAGGGGGAGGCGATGGCGGCGGCCCCGGCCCTGGGGAGGCTGGAGGAGGAGGCGAAGCGGCGCAGGGAGAGGCTGCGGGCCCTGAGGCAGCGGACACTGCAGGTGGGAGGCGGCGGAGGGCGGCGGAGGGGGGGGGGGGGGTGGGCCTGGGTCTGGGCCTGGGCCTGGGTCTGGGCCTGGGCCTGGGCCGGGGCCTGGTGGTGGTGGGGGGGGGGGGGGGGTTGGGGGTAAGGGGAGGTCTATGTTGGGTCTGGGGGTTGTTTGAGATGGGGTTGGGGGCGCTGGGAGGGGTCTGAGGTGGGGTTGGGGGCGTTGGGAGGGGTCTTAGATGCCTTTGAGGGTGTTTGGGGGGAGTCTGAGGTGGGTTTGGGGGTGTTGGGGGGAGTCTGAGATGGGGTTGGGGGGAGTCTGAGATGGGTTTGGGGGCGTTGGGAGGGGTCTCAGGTGGGGTTGAGGGCGTTGGGAGGGGTCTCAGGTGGGTTTGGGGGCGTTGGGGGGAGTCTGAGGTGGGGTTGGGGGCGTTGGGAGGGGTCTCAGGTGGGGTTTGGGGGCGTTGGGGGGAGTCTGAGATGGGGTTGGGGGCGTTGGGAGGGGTCTCAGGTGGCTTTGAGGGCGTTGGGAGGGGTCTCAGGTGGGGTTTGGGGGCTTTGGGAGGGGTCTTAGATGCCTTTGAGGGTGTTGGGGGGGTCTCAGGCGGGGTTGGGGGGAGTCTGAGATGGGTTTGGGGCCGTTGGGAAGGGTCTCAGGTGGGGTTTGGGGCCGTTGGGAGGGGTCTCAGGTGGGGTTGAGGGCGTTGGGAGGGGTCTGAGATGGGTTTGGGGGCGTTGGGAGGGGTCTCAGGTGGGACTGGGGGGAGTCTGAGGTGGGGTTGGGGGCGTTGGGAGGGGTCTGAGATGGGTTGGGGGGTGTTGGGAGGAGCCTCAGGTGGCTTTGAGGGCGTTGGGAGGGGCCTCAGGTGGGGTTTGGGGGCATTGGGAGGGGTCTTAGATGCCTTTGAGGGTGTTGGGGGGGTCTCAGGTGGGGTTGGGAACGTTGGGAGGGGTCTCAGGTGGGGTTTGGGGCGTTGGGAGGGGTCTGAGATGGGTTTGGGGGCGTTGGGAGGGGTCTCAGGTGGGACTGGGGGGAGTCTGAGATGGGGTTGGGGGCGTTGGGAGGGGTCTGAGGTGGGGTTGGGGGGCGTTGGGGGGAGTCTGAGATGGGTTTGGGGGCGTTGGGAGGGGTCTCAGGTGGGGTTGGGGGCGTTGGGAGGGGTCTCAGGTGGGGTTGGGGGCGTTGGGAGGGGTCTCAGGTGGGGTTGGGGGCGTTGGGAGGGGTCTCAGGTGGGGTTGGGGGCGTTGGGAGGGGTCTCAGGTGGGGTTGGGGGCGTTGGGAGGGGTCTCAGGTGGGGTTGGGGGCGTTGGGAGGGGTCTCAGGTGGGGTTGGGGGGAGTCTGAGATGGGTTTGGGGGCGTTGGGAGGGATCTCAGGTGGGGGTTGGGGGCGTTGGGAGGGGTCTGAGATGGGTTTGGGGGCGTTGGGAGGGGTCTCAGGTGGGACTGGGGGGAGTCTGAGGTGGGTTTGGGGGTGTTGGGGGGAGTCTGAGATGGGGTTGGGGGCGTTGGGAGGGGTCTGAGATGGGGTTGGGGGGAGTCTGAGATGGGGTTGGGGGGAGTCTGAGATGGGTTTGGGGGCGTTGGGAGGGGTCTCAGGTGGGGTTGGGGGCGTTGGGAGGGGTCTGAGGTGGGGTTGGGGGCGTTGGGAGGGGTCTGAGGTGGGGTTGGGGGCGTTGGGAGGGGTCTCAGGTGGGTTTGGGGACGTTGAGAGGGGTCTGAGGGGCTGGGGGAGGGATTTTAAGGGGTTCTTGGGGCCTGTTGGGGTTTGGGTGATGCCCTGGAGGTGGTGCTGGATCTGTGGTGGCTCCTTGAGACCCCCGTGGTCTCCAAGCCTTGGGCTTCCTCGTGGTTTTCCCTTTGGTGGAACCCTTGGGCTCCTCTGTGTCTTCTGCTCGGTTGAGCTGTGTCTGAAATCCAAGGTGGGACCTGATGAGGGTAAAAATGGAGAATTAATTGGGATTAATTAATAACGGGTCGCGTTGCTCTGGTGCTTTGGGGGCTTTGAACATCTCCACCGTGGAGACATCGCGAGGTGATTGACTTCAGAGCAGGGCTGAGGGCACTGAGGAGCCTCTTGGGTTGCTTGGCCAAAGCCAAGGCCCAGCAGGTCCATGAATTAGGACTTTTATGGAGTGGGTTGGCTAGGAAAGGACCTCAAAACCCATCCAGTTCCACCCCAGGGACACCTCCCACTGGATCAGGGGGCTCCAAGCCCCATCCAACCTGGCCTTGGGCACCTCCAGGGATGGGATCTTGAGGTTCTGGTGGACACCAAGTTGGAATCATGGAACCATGGGATGGGTTGGGTTGGAAGGGACCTCAAATCCCATCCAGTTCCAACCCAGGGATGCCTCCCACTGGATCAGGGGGCTCCAAGCCCCATCCAACCTGGCCTTGGACACCCCCAGGGATGAGATCTGGGGGGTCTGGTTGACACCAGGTTAGAACCATGGAACCATGGGATGGGTTGGGTTGGAAGGGACCTCAAAGCCCATCCAGTTCCACCCCAAGGACACCTCCCACTGGCTCAGGGGGCTCCAAGCCCCCATCCAACGTGACCTTGGACACCTCCAGGGATGGGATCTGGGGGTTCTGGTTGACACCAAGTTGGAATCATGGAACCATGGGATGGGTTGGGTTGGAAGGGACCTCAAAGCCCACCCAGTTCCAATCCCAGGGACATCTCCCACTGGCTCAGGGGGCTCCAAGCCCCACCCAACCTGGCCTTGGACACCTCCAGGGATGAGTTGGCCACAGCTTTCCTGGGTAACCTGGGCCAATGAATCCATCTGAAGAGCTTTGTGATGGGTTCAATTCTCAGCCCCAAAGCTCTGATTATTTAGCCAGGCTGTCCCTCCCTCTAGAAACAAAATAGGTTGGGTTTTCAGTTGAGGTGAAAGAAGGAAGGAGCAGTTTGGGGAAGGTGGCCACGCTCCAGCGTGCCTCAGCATGTCCTGGTGTTGCCCAAGGACAGGTAGGGTGGTGCTCTCTCTGCTCCCTTCCACCACGTCACCCTGAGTTGGTTGATCCAGGTTAGCACGGTCCAGTAACGTGGGAAGATGTCCTGTCCCTCCCCTGAGGGACCTTCTCCTGGGGTTCTTGGCAGGCACCAGGACTTTGGGGAGCAGGTCAAGTGAGTTCTGCTGTCTCTCTTGCCTTGGAGATGTTCATTAACATTGAAGAGCTGAGCTTTCTGAAAGGGGAATGTGAGGTGGAGCCTCGTGTCAGGGCTCACCTAGAAGATGACCCCAGGCTGGGTGGGAGTGTGGATCTGCTGGAGGACAGGGAGGTTCTGCTGAGGGACCTGGAGAACCTGGATCCATGGGCTGAGACCAACGGGGTGGGGTTCAACCAGGCTGAGGGCCACATCCTGCCCTTGGGCCACACCAAGGCCAGGCAGCTCCAGGCTTGGGGCAGAGGGGCTGGAAAGGTCCCTGCAGGAGAAGGCCCTGGGGGTGTTGGGTACCAGGGGCTGAAGAGGAGGCAGCAGTGGCCCAGGGGGCCAAGAAGGCCCCCAGCACCCTGGGCTCAGCCCTGGGGTGGCAGCAGGAGCAGGGCAGGGATGGTCCCCATGGCCTTGGTGAGGCCACATCTCCACCCTTGGGCTCAGGGTTGGGCCCCTCCCTCCAAGAAGGTTGTGGGGAGGTGGGTGCTGGGCTCTGCTGCCAAGGGCCAGGAGATGGGAGCAGAGGGAACGACCCCAAGTTGTGGACCTCAAGCTTTTAGACCTTTTGAAACCAGATCTTTAAGGTCCCTTCCAACCCCAACCCATTCCATGATCCAAAGTTGCACCAGGGTGGGTTCAGATGGGACATCAGGAGAAGTTCTTTGATGGAAAGGTTTCTCAGGCCCTGGCAGAGGCTCCCAGGGAGGGGGTGGAGTCCCCACCCCTGGTTCCAAAGCCTGGGCAGATGAGGAGCTCAGGGAGCTGGGTCAGGGGTGGACAGGGACGGTTGGACTCGATGATCTCCAAGGTCTTTTCCAAGCAGATGGTTCTATGACCATAAAGTTACGGTGCTACAGATGGGACTGAAGCTCTTGGGGAGCTTTGTCCTCCACTAAGCAGTCCAAAGCAGCATTTGGAGCAGAAAGCAAGTCCTAGATAACTCTTGGCAAGTTCTCCTAGATAAGAAGTCCCAGGACAGCTCTGCTGATCACCTCTGGCCACTCCCAGGGTTGTCCCCACCCACCTGAAAACTTGGTTTTCATTACAAGCCCTCTCCTTAATTCATAGAATGTGTTGGAAAGGACCTCAAAGGCCATCCAGTTCCACCCTCCTGCCATGGGCAGGGACACCTCCCACTGGATCAGGTTGCTCAAAGCCCCATCCAGCCTGGCCTTCAACACCTCCAGGGATGGGACAACCTGTGCCAAGGCCTCCCCACCCTCACAGGAAAGAATTTCTTCCTGATATCTAATCTAAATCTCACTTTTTTCACCTTAAAACTCTTCCCCTTTGTCCTGTCCCTGTAGAGGGACAAAGAGTCTTCTCCATCGTTCCCTTAGGTCCCTTCCAAGTGCTGGAAGGTCACTGTGGTCACCGTGTCACCGTACCCACAGGTTTCTCCTGAGCCAGTTGATAATTAACTGTAGTTACTGGCATTTATGGAACACTCGTCCTGAGGTTGTCCTTGAAACCAGTTCTCTGATGCCTTCACACCTGCCTGGTTGGAGTTGGATGAAGGTTGTGCTCAGGTGGGCTCTGTGCCCATGTTTACCTTCCTTCCAACCCCCTTAAACCACCCCGTGGTGTCACCTCTTCCAGCCAGCGATGTGTCCTCAAGCAGTTGAGCATCAGAAGTTGCATCTTGACAGTGTCAGGGTCTCTGAAAGCTGAGCTGACCTGGGGATGCCAAGAAGGCCCCCAGCACCCTGGGCTCAGCCCTGGGGTGGCAGCAGGAGCAGGGCAGGGATGGTCCCCATGGCCTTGGTGAGGCCACATCTCCAC
Source organism: Tapera naevia (assembly GCA_033556795.1). Classification (NCBI taxonomy): domain Eukaryota; kingdom Metazoa; phylum Chordata; class Aves; order Cuculiformes; family Neomorphidae; genus Tapera; species Tapera naevia. The sequence goes on along the minus strand of JAUMJJ010000129.1, from coordinate 3,857,678 downwards.
CCTTGGGCTCAGGGTTGGGCCCCTCCCTCCCAGAAGGTTGTGGGGAGGTGGGTGCTGGGCTCTGCTGCCAAGGGCCAGGAGATGGGAGCAGAGGGAACGACCCCAAGTTGTGGACCTCAAGCTTTTAGACCTTTTGAAACCAGATCTTTAAGGTCCCTTCCAACCCCAACCCATTCCATGATCCAAAGTTGCACCAGGGTGGGGTCAGGTGGGACATCAGGAGAAGTTCTTTGATGGAAAGGTTTCTCAGGCCCTGGCAGAGGCTCCCAGGGAGGGGGTGGAGTCCCCACCCCTGGTTCCAAAGCCTGGGCAGATGAGGAGCTCAGGGAGCTGGGTCAGGGGTGGACAGGGATGGGTGGACTTCATGGTCTCCAAGGTCTTTTCCAAGGAGTCTGGGAGCAGCTGAGGGCCCTGGGGCTGTTGAGGCTGGAGAAGAGGAGGCTGAGGGGAGACCTCCTGGCTCTCTGCAGCTCCTGGAGAGGAGGTTGTGGGGAGGTGGGTGCTGGGCTCTGCTGCCAAGGGCCAGGAGATGGGAGCAGAGGGAATGGCCTCAAGGTGCCCCAGGGCAGGGTCAGGTTGGACATCAGGAGAAGTTTCCTCATGGGAAGGGTTGGGAGGCCCTGGCAGAGGCTCCCAGGGAGGGGGTGGAGTCCCCAGCCCTGGTTCCAAAGCCTGGGCAGATGAGGAGCTCAGGGAGCTGGGTCAGGAATGGACAGGGATGGGTGGACTTCATGGTCTCCAAGGTCTTTTCCAAGGGTTCCGGGAGCAGCTGAGGGCCCTGGGGCTGTTGAGGCTGGAGAAGAGGAGGCTGAGGGGAGGCCTCCTGGCTCTCTGCAGCTCCTGGAGAGGAGGTTGTGGGGAGGTGGGTGTTGGGCTCTGCTATTGAGGGACAAGAGATGAGAGGAATTGGCTTCAAGGTGCCCCAGGGCAGGGTCAGATTGGGAAATCTTCCTTCCTGGGAAGAGTGGTGAGGCTGTGGTAGAGGCTTCCAGGGAGGTGGTGGAGTCTCCATCCCTGGAGGGGTTCAAAAACCGTGTGGCTGGGGCACTTTTGGATGTGGTTTTGTGGTCACGGTGGGGTTGGGCTGATGGTTGGACTGGATGAGCTCAGAGGTCTTTCCAACCTTCATGGTTCCATGAATCATTCTCTGAAATCTATGAATATTCATTTTTCTATGATTGTGTTAAAGTGTTGAGACAATCTTTGGATTCTCCTCTGCCCTTTCCCTGCCACTTTCCAGGGAAGGTGTCCCTGAACAGGACACCATTCCCACCTGAGACAGGAACCCAAGAATCAGCACCCTCTGGAGCCCTCGGTGCAGGAGGGACATGGATCTGTTGGAGTGGGTCCACAGGAGGCCACAGGGATGATCTGAGGGCTGGAGCAGCTCTGCTCTGAGGCCAGGCTGGGAGAGGTGGGGTTGGTCAGCCTGGAGAAGACAAGGCTCTGGGGAGACCTTAGAGCAGCTTCCAGTGCTGAAAGGGGCTCCAGGAAAGCTGGGGAGGGGCTCTGGATCAGGGAGTGCAGGGATGGGATGAGGGGGACCAGTTTGAAGGTGAAAGAGGGGAAATTGAGATGAGATCTTGGGAAGAAATGTTCTCCTTGTGAGGGTGGGGAGGCCCTGGCCCAGGTTGCCCAGAGAAGCTGTGGCTGCCCCATCCCTGGAGGTGTCCAAGGCCAGGTTGGATGGGGCTTGGAGCCCCCTGACCCAGTGGGAGGTGTCCCCGGGGTGGAACTGGGTGGGCTTTGAGGTCCCTTCCAACCCAAATCATCCCATGGTTCCATGATTCTAACTTGATGTCAACCAGAACTCCCAGATCCCATCCCTGGAGGTGTCCAAGGCCAGGATGGATGGGTCTTGGAGCCCCCTGACCCAGTGGGAGGTGTCCCTGGGTTGGAACTGGCTGACCTTTGAGGTCCCTTCCAACCCAACCCATTCCTTGATTGTCTGAATCCCAGCAGGAAGTTCATGAGATCTGATTTGCCTTGGTGCTCGTTAATCCTGAGCGGTTGTTGCGTCGCCATGGCAACGGGCAGAGGGTTTTGCATAATTTCTCTCCTTTCATCTGCTCTCCCACGAGAAGTTCAAGGGCTGCTTTCCAACCCCAAGGAGACTCTGCTAAAGCCTTGGCTTCTTTAATCAACTGCTCCGTGGTCCCACCTGTCTCTGGGTTGGCTTTTTTCTTGGAGCTTCTGAAAAGGCTCCTTGGAAAGAACAACTCTCACACAACCTTTTTTTTTTTGTCCCTTGTGCTCGTGGTGAGTGAGCAGGAGCTCCAGATGGGGACACAGAGCCAGAGGGATGGGTGGTGGAAGTGACAGGAGATCCAGATGCTGTGGAAAAGTTCTCCTCTGGGGAAAACATCGCTGAGCCTTCAAAAGGATGAACTTGTCACTAATGATTTGTTATTTAAATTTCCTGCTGTGGGTGGGGGTTTATTATTGAGAAATGTGGAATGGGTTGGGTTGGAAGGGACTATAAAGATCATCCAGTTCCAACCCAGGGACACCTCCCAGTGGATCAGGGGGTTCCAAGACCAATCCAGCCTGGCCTTGGACACCTCCAGGGATGGGATCTGGGGGTTCTGGGTGACATCGAGTTAGAATCATGGAACCATGGGATGAGTTGGGTGGGAAGGGACCTCAAAGCCCACCCAGTTCCACCCCAGGGACACCTCCCACTGGCTCAGGGGGCTCCAAGCCCCATCCAACATCATCTTCAACACCTCCAGGGATGGGGCAGCCACCACTGCTCTGGGCAACCTGGGCCAGGGCCTCCCCACCCTCACCCTGAAGAATTCCTTCCCAATGTCCAATCTCCATCTCCCCCTTCCAATTTAAAGCCGTTCCCCCTCGTCCTGTCACTCCAGGCCCTTGGAGAAGGTCCCTCCCCAGCTTTCCTGGAGCCCCTTTCAGCACTGGAAGCTGCTCTGAGGTCTCCCCAGAGCCTTCTCCTCTCCAGACTGACCAAGCCCACCTCTCCCAGCCTGGCCTCACCCCAGAGGTTCTCCAGCCCTCCCAGCATCTCCGTGGCCTCCTCTGGCCCCGCTCCAACAGCTCCATCTCCTTCTGCTGGTGGGGATTCCAGCCCTGGCCACAGCACTCCAGGTGGGGTCTCCCCAGGGTCTCCCCTCCCTGGCCCTGCTGCTCCCACTCTTTGGCTCCAGCCCAGCACACGGGGGGTTTCTGGGCTGGGAGCGCTCGGTGGTGGCTCCTGGGGAGCTTCTCCCCCCCAGCACCCCAAGGCCTTCTCCTCAGGGCTTCTCCCAACCCATTCTTCACCCACCCTGTGCTTTCCCCCAACCCAGGTGCAGGACCTTCCCCTTGGCCTTGAGGAACCTCATGAGGTTCCCACAGCCCCACTTCTCCAGCCTGTCCAGGTCCCTCTGGATGCCCTCCCAGCTTTCATCATCCAATAAATCCCAAAACTTTAATTATTTCTAATGAGTTAAACACTGGAATTAAACCAAATCTTTATACAAAGGCTTTAAGAGTCTTGTTGGAAATTTCAGCCCTAAATTTTGTGGGTTTTACCCCAAAAGAAATAATTCAATTAAAGAGGGATCTGAGCTGAAGTTGCTGGTTCCTCCTTATGGTCTGGATGAAGTCATCCAACGCTCCCCCAGTCAGTTTGGAGATGACCCCAGGCTGGGTGGGAGTGTGGATCTGCTGGAGGGCAGGGAGGCTCTGCTGAGGGACCTGGAGAACCTGGATCCATGGGCTGAGACCAACGGGATGGGGTTCAACCAGGCTGAGGGCCACGTCCTGCCCTTGGGCCACACCAAGGCCAGGCAGCTCCAGGCTTGGGGCAGAGGGGCTGGAAAGGTCCCTGCAGGAGAAGGCCCTGGGGGTGTTGGGTACCAGGGGCTGAAGAGGAGGCAGCAGTGGCCCAGGGGGCCAAGAAGGCCCCCAGCACCCTGGGCTCAGCCCTGGGGTGGCAGCAGGAGCAGGGCAGGGATGGTCCCCATGGCCTTGGTGAGGCCACATCTCCACCCTTGGGCTCAGGGTTGGGCCCCTCCCTCCAAGAAGGTTGTGGGGAGGTGGGTGCTGGGCTCTGCTGCCAAGGACCAGGAGATGGGAGCAGAGGGAACGACCCCAAGTTGTGGACCTCAAGCTTTTAGACCTTTTGGAACCAGATCTTTAAGGTCCCTTCCAACCCCAACCCATTCCATGATCCAAAGTTGCACCAGGGTGGGGTCAGATGGGACATCAGGAGAAGTTCTGTGATGGAAAGGTTTCTCAGGCCCTGGCAGAGGCTCCCAGGGAGGTGGTGGAGTCCCCACCCCTGGTTCCAAAGCCGGGCAGGTGAGGTGCGCACGCGCTCCAGCCCTTCCAGGGCCTTCTTGGAGGGAGGGACCCAACCCAGAGCCCAGGATTCCAGAGGTGGCCTCAGCTGGAGGTCATCGCAGGGGAGGTGGATGGGGGCCCTGGAGCAGCAAGGCTTGGTGGCCATGCCAAGGTGTGGGCTCACCTGAGCAAGGAGCACCCAGTCGTTACGCTGGAAAAGCCCTCTGAGCTCATCCAGTCCAACCATCAGTCTCACAATGCCTGAGACACATCTCCACATCTCTGAACCCCTTCAGGGATGGAGACTCCACCACCACCATGGGCAGCCTCTGCCAGGGCTTCACCAGCCTTCCAGGAAAGAAATCTTTCCCAGTCTCCAATCTAAACCTCCCCTGGTGCAGCTGAGCTGCTCCTGCTGCTCTCTTGGCCAGAAGAGCAGGAGCTTTTCCTCCAAGGCCACACAACTTCATTTTGGACACAGCAATCCCATGCAGAGCTACAGACTGGGGACAGAGTGGCTGGAGAGGAGTCAGGCAGAAAAGGACCTGGGAGTGCTGGTGGCCAGGAAGCTCACCATGAGCCAGCAGTGTGCCCAGGTGGCCAAGAAGGCCAATGGCATCCTGGGCTGCATCAGGAATAGTGTGGGGAGCAGGACCAGAGGAGTTATCGTCCCCCTGTACTCAGCACTGGTCAGGCCTCACCTTGAATATTGTGTCCAGTTCTGGGCCCCCCAGTTTGGGAAAGATGTCAGGATACTGGAGAGTGTCCAGAGGAAGGCAACGAAGATGGGGAAGGGGCTGGAGCACAAGCCCTACGAGGAGAGACTGAGGGAGCTGGGGCTGTTTAGTCTGGAGAAGAGGAGGCTCAGGGGAGACCTCATTGCTCTCTACAACTCCCTAAAAGGAGGTTGTAGTCGGGCAGGGATTGGTCTCTTCTCTCAGGTGACCAGGGACAGAACCAGAGGGCACGGACTCAAGCTTGGTCAGGGAAAGTTTAGACTTGATATGAGGAAAAAATTCTTCACTGAAAGGGTGATTGGTCATTGGAATGGGCTGCCCAGGGAGGGGGTGGAGTCACCGACCCTGGAGGTGTTTAAGGGGAGACTGGATGAGGCACTGAGTGCCATGGTTTACATGATGGGTTGGTGTTGGTGTTGGTGTTGGGTCATAGGTTGGACTCAATCTCAGAGGTCCTTTCCATCCTTATGATACTGTGATACTGTGAGCTCCTGGTGCTCATCCTCCATCAGTGATACAGGAGTTCTCAGGTGACCAGGGACAGAACTGGAGGGCAGGGACTCAAGCTTGGCCAGGGAAAGGTTGGACTGGATGTGAGGAGGAGGTTCTTCAAGGGTGATTGGTCATTGGAATGAGCACCCAGGGAGGGGGTGGAGTCACCGACCCTGGAGGTGTTTAAGGGGAGACTGGATGAGGCCCTGAGTGCCATGGGTTAGATGATGGGTTGGTGTTGGTGTTGGGTCATAGGTTGGACTCAATCTCAGAGGTCCTTTCCAACCTTGTGATACTGTGACCTTCAGGCTCTGTTTGTACCAAGAGGAAGGGTCTCCCACCTCTTCCTTGGCTTTGACTCTTCGTGTGTCGTGCATCGCGTCGGAAAGAACCGCTCTGGCTTCCACCCAACCTTTTGTTTGAGGTGGCTTTTGCTTTGCAGCCAGGTCTCCTCCCTGCTCTCTCCACGCCTGGTCGAGCTGGCAAGAGAGGTTGGAGAAGGAGGAAGGTCACGGCGCTGCTCGTTTCCTCGGGCTCCGCGCCGCCTTTTCCTGCCGTCGCTGCGGAGAAGAAACCTTTTTTTCTCCCCTTGTTCCAAAGAGTTGCTCAATCTGCAACCACTTTGGGACTCTGAGCGAGGCCACCCAACCGTTTCTCCATCCAAGGGTTGCTTTGTGGCCCCAGCAGCTTGGCTCGTGGCCATCCTCCCTTGGGATTTTCCTTCTGGTGTAGGGGGCGAAGCAACCTCGAGGTCCTGAAAGCAAAGAACCAAGCGGCTGAGAAAGCAGTTGCTGTGGAAACAGAGCGTGGAGAAGTCATTATGGGGAGGAGAAAACACACACTTAGGGCCCCAAAGGCTTTGTTTCTATTTGGGCTTTGTTAGGAAACTAATAAAGGGTCGTGGTGGTGCTCAGAGGGTTGGAGATGGAGACCTGCAGAGAGAATGATTGAGCTGCCTCCAGAGAGAGACAAATGCACGCGCAGTGGGAGGGTGTTTGACCTTGGGGAATGTTCCTCAGGCTCCTTCTCTGCAAGGCTGCGCCGTGAAGGTCGTTGGCTCTGAGACAAGAGGGTTTGCCAGGGTGGGGCTGTGTACGCAGGGTCTGGGGTGGTGGTGGGGCTGGAGCTGGTTCCCCAGAGCTCTTTTGGTGTGTGTAGGGTCTGGGGTGGTGGTGGGGCTGGAGCTGGTTGTCCAGAGCTCTTTTGGTGTACGTAGGGTCTGGGGTGGTGGTGGGGCTGGAGCTGGTTCCCCAGAGCTCTTTTGGTGTGTGTAGGGTCTGGGGTGGTGGTGGGGCTGGAGCTGGTTCCCCAGAGCTCTGTGGGTGTACGTAGGGTCTGGGAAGATGGGGCTGGAGCATCCTGGGAAGATGGGGCTGGAGCATCCTGGGAAGATGGGGCTGGAGCTGGTTCCCTAGAGCTCTGTTGATGTATGGATGGTCTGGGGTAATGGGGTTGGACCATTCCTGGGGTGATGGGGTTGGAGCTGGTTCCCCAGAGCTCTGTTGGTGTGTGTAGGGTCTGGGAAGGTGGGTCTGGAGCATCCTGGGAAGATGGGGCTGGAGCTGGTTCCCCAGAGCTCTGTTGATGTATGGAGGGTCTGGGGTAATGGGGTTGGACCATTCCTGGGGTGGTGGAGCTGGACCTGGTTCCCCAGAGCTCTGTTGGTGTGTGCAGAGTCTGGGGTGGTGGGGCTGGAAGTGGTTCCCCAGAGCTCTGTTGATGTCATTTGGGTCTGGCATGGTGGGGTTGGACGTGGTTCCTCAGAGCTCTGTTGGTGTGTGTAGGGTCTGGGAAGATGGGGCTGGAGCTGGTTCCCCAGAGCTCTTTTGGTGTACGTAGGGTCTGAGGTGATGGGGTTGGAGCATTTCTGGGGTGATGGGGTTGGAGCTGGTTCCCCAGAGCTCTTTTGGTGTGTGTGGGGTCTGGGGTGATGGGGCTGGACCTGCTACGTACACTCTGTGGGTGTACGTAGGGTCTGGGAAGATGGGGCTGGAGCATCCTAGGAAGATGGGGCTGGAGCTGGTTCCCTAGAGCTCTGTTGATGTATGGAGGGTCTGGGGTAATGGGGTTGGACCATTCCTGGGGTGGTGGGGCTGGAGATGCTTCTCCAGAGCTCTTCTGGTGTGTGTAGGGTCTGGGGTGGTGGGGCTGGACCTGCTTCCCCAGAGCTCTGTTGATGTTTGGACGGTCTGGGGTGGTGGGGCTGGAGCTGGTTCCCCAGAGCTCTTCTGGTGTGTGTAGGGTCTGGGGTGATGGGGCTGGACCTGCTTCCCCAGAGCTCTGTTGATCTTTGGAGGGTCTGGGGTGATGGGGTTGGAGCGTCCTGGGAAGATGGGGCTGGAGCTGGTTCCCCAGAGCTCTGTTGATGTATGGAGGGTCTGGGAAGATGGGGTTGGAACATTCCTGGGGTGATGGGGCTGGAGCTGGTTCCCCAGAGCTCTGTTGATGTACATAGGATCTGGGGTGATGGGGTTGGACATGGTTCCTCAGAGCTCTGTTGGTGTGTGCAGAGCGTGGGGTGGTGGAGCTGGACCTGGTCCCTCAGAGCTCTGTTGATGTATGGAGGTGTGGGGTGATGGGGTTGGAGCATTCCTGGGGTGATGGGGCTGGAGCTGGTTCCCCAGAGCTCTTCTGATGTGCGTTAGGGTCAGGGGTGATGGGGCTGGAGCTGATTCTCCACAGTTTTGGTGGTGTACGTGGGGTCTGGGGTGATGGGTCTGGAGCATCCCTGGGGTGATGGGGCTGGAGATGCTTCCCCAAGCTCTGTTGATGTGTGGAGGATCTGGGGTGATGGGGCTGGATCATTCCTGGGGTGATGGGGCTGGACCTGGTTCCCCAGAGCTCTGTTGGTGTTTGGGGGGTCTGGGTTGATGAGGAAGATTGGATGGGACTGAGGCACTAATTCAGATCAGGGATTGGCTGAGTCCTGCACAGGGTCTGGCCAGACTGGATCCATGGACTGCAACCAACAGGATGGGGTTCAACCAGCTCAATGCCAGGTCCTGCACTTGGGTCACAACAACCCTGGGCCAGGGCCTCCTCACCCTCAAAGTGATGAATTCCTTCCCAATGTCCAATCTCCATCTCCCCCTTCCAATTTAAAGCCGTTCCCCCTCGTCCTGTCACTCCAGGCCCTTGGAGAAGGTCCCTCCCCAGCTTTCCTGGAGCCCCTTTCAGCACTGGAAGCTGCTCTGAGGTCTCCCCAGAGCCTTCTCCTCTCCAGGCTGACCAAACCCACCTCTCCCAGCCTGGCCTCACCCCAGAGGTTCTCCAGCCCTCCCAGCATCTCCGTGGCCTCCTCTGGCCCTGCTCCAACAGCTCCATCTCCTTCTGCTGGTGGGGATTCCAGCCCTGGCCACAGCACTCCAGGTGGGGTCTCCCCAGGGTCTCCCCTCCCTGGCCCTGCTGGTCCCACCCTTTGTCTCCAGCCCAGCACACGGGAGGTTTCTGGGCCGGGAGCGCTCGGTGGTGGCTCCTGGGGACCTTCTCATCCATCAGCACCCCCAAGTTTTCACCTCAGCTCACCGAAGGGACCAACAGGACCACTTCTTCCCCAGTAGCGTTGGCAGCATCTTGGGCACGAGAGCAGAAGGGAAATACTTGAATTGATTTGGCTTCCTTGCACAAAACCTGTCAAACGGTGCCTGGAGGAGACAGCTGGGGCTGTCTCTGTTCCCAGAGATGATGGCCAGGAGCTGTGAAGAAGCAGACGTGAATTTGAGTCTTGGCTGCAACCACCACATTTGAGCAGTAATGATCTTTAAATGAGAAGAAACAGCTTCAAAGTGGAAGAGGGGGGAGATTCAGATTGGACTTTGGGAAGGAATTCTTCAGGATGAGGATGGCGAGGGCCTGGCACCAGAGAAGTGGTGGCTGCCCCATCCCTGGAGGTGTCCAAGGCCAGGTTGGGTGGGGCTTGGAGCCCCCTGAGCCAGTGGGAGGTGTCCCTGGGGTGGAACTGGATGGGCTTTGAGGTCCCTTCCAACCCAACCCATCCCATGCTTCCATGATTTTAACTTGGTGTCAACCAGAACCTCCAGATTCCGCCCCAGGAGGTGTTGAAGGCCAGGTTGGGTGGGGCTTGGAGCCCCCTGATCCAGTGGGAGGTGTCCCTGGGGTGGAACTGGATGGGCTTTGAGGTCCCTTCCAACCCAAATCATTTCACGTTTCCATGTTTCTAACTTGGTGTCAACCAGAACCCCCAGATCCCATCCCTGGAGGTGTCCAAGGCCAGGTTGGATGGGGCTTGAAGCCCCTGGGAGGTGTCCCTGGGGTGGAACTGGATGGGCTTTGAGGTCCCTTCTAACCCAACCCATCCCATGGTTCCATGTTTCTAACTTGGTGTCAACCAGAACCCCCAGATCCCATCCCTGGAGGTGCCCAAGGCCAGGCTGGATGGGGCTTGGAGCCCCCTGATCCAGTGGGAGGTGTCCCTGGGGTGGAACTGGATGGGCTTTGAGGTCCCTTCCAACCCATTCTATGAAACCAAACCGAGCCATGTGGAAACTAACCCAGCAGGGACAAGGAGACACTTGGTCTCCATCTACTTTGACTCCTGGATGTGGTTATGGAGGAACCTCTGTTTGGGAAGACGACACTCGGAGCTTTGTTTAAGCTCCTGTGGCTTTAGGCTGGAGTTGAACAACCTTTTACACCCATCTGAGTTGTTCCTTCTGTGGCCATGTCCTGCCTGGTACGTGGTTGACCCCACCACGAAGTGGTGGAGGAAGCTACCAGGCTTTTAGTTGTATTTTCTTCTCCTTCTCCTTTATTTGGTTTAATTTGGGGGGGAGGTCGTGTCCCTGAAGTGGTTTCCCACGGGGCGAAGCGAGCGTTGCCAATGAGATGACTGATGGGATGGATGGAGGATGGCCTTGTGGCCACCTTGGATGGAGGATGGCAGTGCCAGCCCAGGGGGCTTCTCACCAAGCCAGGGTTGAGGCTGATGGACCAGGAAGCTGGGTGAGATCTGTTTAGTTTTGAACCCATGACAACCAGCACCCAGGTTTTAACAATGGAGCGTGATGGGATTGTTTTGACTAACGACACGGAGAGCTGACCCGAGGCATCCGAGATAATTGATTTAATGAGTTTGAGAGACACTTGAGACTGAGCTCTCCGTGGTGCCGTGGTCTTGTTCATCCTTGGGAGATGCCTGACTCTTCCCAAATTGTCTCCTGTGCATCCACCTACCCTGACACACCTCTGGACCTGCAGCTCTCAAAGGGGTGGTGGGTTCTTGCCGTGGGATGCTGCACGGAGGCTCAGGACCTGCTCAGAGTCAGGCAAGGATCTGCAGAGCTGCTGGGACCCGGAGATGATGAGGGAGTCCCTCACATCCTGAAAGCAGCAGCAATTAGTGGACAGCAGCACAAAAGGCTTTTCAGTCTCAGCCTCTCAGCTCTGCGAACGGTGGCCGTGAGAGGATGAGATGGTTGACCTCGTTGGCCAAGCGCAGTGGAACGTTGCGCGGTCGGGATGGCTCAGCACAAGTGGTGGAGCAGATGGTTGGGTAAAAGCTTTTGTTCCGCGTGGTTTGAGCGTTAATCAGGCTGTGCTTGGGTCTGGGAAGCCCTGTGTGCTCCTTCCCTCCTGTGCTCTGTGAATTCAGAGAGGTCTCTTCAACCTTCAGAGAACCACGGGATGGGTTGGGTTGGAAGGGACCTCAAAAGACCACCCAGTTCCAACCCCCCTGCCATGGGCAGGGACAGCTCCCACTGGATCAGGGGGCTCCAAGCCCCGTCCAATCTGGCCTTGGACACCTCCAGGGATGAGATCTGGGGGGTCTGGTTGACACCAGGTTAGAATCATGGAGCCATGGGATGGGTTGGATTGGAAGGGACCTCAAAGCCCACCCAGTTCCAACCCTTCTCCCATAGGCAGGGACACCTCCCACTGGCTCAGGGGCCTCAAAGCCCCATCCATCCTGGCCTTGAACATCTCCAGGGATGGGATATGTGATGTTCTGGTTAACACCAAGTTAGAATCATGGAACCATGGGATGGGTTGGATTGGAAGGGACCTCAAAGCCCAGCCAGTTCCAACCCCCTGCCACGGGCAAGGACACCTCCCACTGGATCAGGGGACTCCAAGCTCCATCCAGCCTGAACTTGATCTCCTCCAGGGATGGGGCAGCCACAGCTTCTCTGTTCAACCTGTGCCAGGGCCTCCCCACCCTCACCCTGAAGAATTCCTTCCCAATGTCCAATCTCCATCTCCCCTTCCAATTTAAAGCCGTTCCCCCTCATCCTGTCACTCCAGGCCCTTGGAAAAAGCCCCTCCCCAGCTTTCCTGGAGCCCCTTTCAGCACTGGAAGCTGCTGAGGTCTCCCCAGAGCCTTCTCTCCAGACTGACCCCACCTCTCCCAGCCTGGCCTCATCAAACTCAAAAGTCCAGAAGGCCAATCCATGCCAGAGTTGCTGTGGTGCTGCTGTTTCTTTTCAACTGAGTTTTCTGTTTCATTTATGAAGAGGAAAACCAGAGCTCCAAAAAAAAAAATGGGTTAATGATCAACTCCAAAGAATGTAGAGTTGGGTTTGTCCTGCGCCCAGCGGCGCTGCCCGAGGAGCACGTGAGGAGCTGTGATTTAGGGTTGTGAAACTCTGGGTTCTTTATTTAATTCTCTTTTTTAATATAAAGCCTGGATTAGGGAGGATTGACGTGTGGAGCTCCTTGGTGACAGCAAACCTGGAGCCTTTCTGCAAGGTCTGGGTGGGTAAACAGAGACCTGGTTGAAGGTTCTGCCTCTCTCTTGGTGTTTGCCTTCCATGGAGAGATGAAAACCGGTCGTGTGTGGCCTTTGGGTTTGTTTCTGCTTTTAGCTGAGAGCGTGGACTCACCAAAACACCTCTGAGATCCAACCAAGTTGGCTCTGGCAGAGGATGCCCAGGGAGGTGGAGGAGTCTCCATGCCTGGAGGGGTCTCAAAGATGAGTAGGTGAGGTTCTCAGGGGATGTAGCTGGGAAAGGGTCTGGAGAACAAGGCTTGTGAGAATTGGCTGATGGTGTTGGGCTTGCCTGGAGAAGAGGAGGCTGAGGGGAGACCTCCTGGCTCTCTGCAGCTCCTGGAGAGGAGGTTGTCATGAGGTGGGTGCTGGGTTCTGCTCCCAAGTGATAGGACAAGAAATGGCCTCGAGGTGCCCCAGGGCAGGGTCAGGTTGGACATCAGGAGAAGTTTCCTCATGGGAAGGGTTGGGAGGCCCTGGCAGAGGCTCCCAGGGAGGTGGTGGAGTCCCCAGCCCTGGAGGGTTTCAATAGCCCTGTGGGTGGCACTTCCAACCCAACCCATTCCATGCTTCTGTTCTTTGATCTTCCTGCTGTTCCCTTGGGTCCTATCATTGGTCACCAGAGAGAAGAGACACAGATGTTGTAGGGAAACCACCTGAAATCAGTGGTTGGAGGTAATTTCCACCGATGAATCCTGAAGTAATCAGCTGGAGACATAGAAAACCCACCTTAAACCTTCACTGAATGCTGGAGAAGGTCCAGAGGAGCAGAAGACTCCTGAGAAGATACCAGTGTTTAGAAGGCAAGAGGGTGGAGCCAATTTGATTGGTGTTGAGGGAGGATGAAAAGCCTGGTTTGGGTTTCTTTTGAGGAGTGAGAAGGAGGAAGTGTCCTCCTGGTCATGTGAATTTGAGTGAGGGAAGGGTTGGTGTTGCACAAAGCCCTGGTTAAAAATTACACCTGGGTAACCGGTAACTTCATGGCTGACAAGGAGGAACCATCAACGGGCAGAGGGGTTGAGGGGTTGCTTTTTGGGGCCTGGTGCACCCAGTGTTTCATAGAACCATGGGATGGGTTGGGTTGGAAGGGACCTCAAAGCCCATCCAGTTCCACCCCAGGGACACCTCCCACTGGCTCAGGGGGCTCCAACCCATCCAACCTGGCCTTGGACACCTCCAGGGGTGGGATCTGGGGGTTCTGGTCCACATCAAGTTAGAATTAGGGAACCGTTGAATGGGTTGGGTTGGAAGTGACCTCAAAGCCCATCCAGTTCCAACCCAGGGACACCTCTGGTCAGGGGGCTCCAAGCCCCATCCAACCTGGCCTTGAACACCTCCAGGGATGAGATCTGGGGGTTCTGGGTGACACCAAGTTAGAATTATGGAACCATGGAATGGGTTGGATTGGAAGGGACTCGAAAACCCATCCAGTTCTACCCCAGGGACACCTCCCACTGGGTCAGGGACCTCCAAGCCCCATCCAACCTGGCCTTCAACACCTCCAGGGATGGGGCAGCCACCACTGCTCTGGGCAACCTGGGCCAGGGCCTCCCCACCCTCCCAGGAGAACATTTCCTCCTAAGATCTCATCCCAATCTCCTCCCTTTCAGCTTCAAACCCTTCCCCTCATCCTGTCCCTGCACTCCTTTATCAAGAACCCCTCCCCAGCTTTCCTGGAGCCCCTTTTGCACTGGAGGCTTCTCTAAGGTCTCCTTGGAGCCTTCTCTTCTCCAGGCTGAACAACCCCAACTCCCTCATGCTGAGAGTTTTCTCTTTGGAGCATCTCCTTCCAGACCAAAGGATGGGAGTGACTTTGGAGGCGGTTGGTGAACAGTTGTTGGGTTGTGTTTGTGTCTCCAATCGTAGCTCTTTGGGTTAATAATAAACTTGGGGAGCACTGAAAAGAGGAATCGTCGGGGTGGAACGGCCGAGGGGTTATTTTTGAGGCTCCTTTTGTGGTCTGTAATGTTTGAAATGTGAGAAAATGAACCGAGAAGAAGTGAGAGTTGAGTTGTTGCTGAGCACCTGTGGGAAGTGACCACCAGCGAGCGAGGAGGAACGCGTTAGAACTCTAAAGTTAGGGCAGATGTTGTCTGGGGGAGGAAGCCTTCCTTTCCTGGGTGAAGAAATGAAAGTTGTGACTTGGGTGTTGAACAGAAGTACTGGAAGAAGGTGAAGAAGGGGCAGATCTTGTTTGTAGAAGATGATGAAGGGGCAGATCTTGAAGGTGATGGAGGGACAGATCTTGAAGATGAAGAAGGGGCAGATCTTGCTTGAAGAAGGTGATGAAGGGGCAGATCTTGGAGGTGTTGAAGGGGCAGTTCTTGTTTGCTGAAGGTGATGAAGGGGCAGATCTTGTTTGAAGAATGTGATGAAGAGGCAGATCTTGTTTCAAGAAGGTGATGAAGGGGCAGATTTTGTTTGAAGAAAGTGGTGAAGGAGCAGATCCTGAAGATGAAGAAGGGGCAGATCTTGTTTGAAGAAGGTGGCGAAGGGGCAGATCTTGTTTGAAGAAGATGATGAAGGGGCAGATCTTGAAGGTGATGGAGGGACAGATCTTGAAGATGAAGAAGGGGCAGATCTTGCTTGAAGAAGGTGATGAAGGGGCAGATCTTGGAGGTGTTGAAGGGGCAGTTCTTTGTTTGTTGAAGGTGATGAAGGGGCAGATCTTGGAGGTGTTGAAGGGGCAGTTCTTGTTTGTTGAAGGTGATGAAGAGGCAGATCTTGTTTCAAGAAGTTGGTGAAGGGGCAGATCTTGGAGGTGATGAAGGGGCAGATTTTGTTTGAAGAAGGTGGTGAAGGGGCAGGTCCTGAAGATGAAGAAGGGGCTGATCTTGTTTGAAGAAGGTGGTGAAGGGGCAGATCTTGAAGGTGATGAAGGGGCAGATCTTGTTTCAAGAAGGTGATGAAGGGGCAGATCTTGGAGGTGTTGAAGGGGCAGATCTTGGAGGTGTTGAAGGGGCAGTTCTTGTTTGTTGAAGGTGATGAAGGGGCAGATTTTGTTTCAAGAAGGTGGTGAAGGGGCAGATCTTGGAGGTCATGAAGGGGCAGATTTTGTTTGAAGAAAGTGGTGAAGGGGCAGGTCCTGAAGATGAAGAAGGGGCTGATCTTGTTTGAAGAAGGTGAGAAAGGGGCAGATCTTGTTTGAAGAATGTGATGAAGAGGCAGATCTTGTTTCAAGAAGGTGGTGAAGGGGCAGATCTTGGAGGTGATGAAGGGGCAGATCTTGGAGGTGATGAAGGGGCAGATCTTGGAGGTGATGAAGGGGCAGATCTTGTTTGAAGAAGTGATGAAGGGGCAGATCTTGAAGGTGATGAAGGGGCAGATCTTGTTTGAAGAATGTGATGAAGAGGCAGATCTTGTTTCAAGAAGGTGGTGAAGGGGCAGATCTTGGAGATCATGAAGGGGCAGATTTTGTTTGAAGAAAGTGGTGAAGGGGCAGGTCCTGAAGATGAAGAAGGGGCTGATCTTGTTTGAAGAAGGTGAGAAAGGGGCAGATCTTGCTTGTAGAAGATGGTGAAGGGGCAGATCTTGGAGGTGATGAATGGGCAGATCTTGTTTGAAGAAGATGAGAAAGGGGCAGATCTTGTTTGAAGAAGTGATGAAGGGGCAGATCTTGAAGGTGATGAAGAGGCAGATCTTGTTTCAAGAAGGTGGTGAAGGGGCAGATCTTGGAGGTGATGAAGGGGCAGATTTTGTTTGAAGAAAGTGGTGAAGGAGCAGGTCCTGAAGATGATGAAGGGGCAGATCTTGTTTGAAGAAGGTGAAGAAGGGGCAGATCTTGTTTGTAGAAGATGATGAAGGGGCAGATCTTGAAGGTGATGGAGGGACAGATCTTGAAGATGAAGAAGGGGCAGATCTTGCTTGAAGAAGGTGATGAAGGGGCAGATCTTGGAGGTGTTGAAGGGGCAGATCTTGTTTGTTGAAGGTGATGAAGGGGCAGATCTTATTTCAAGAAGGTGGTGAAGGGGCAGATCTTGGAGGTGATGAAGGGGCAGATCTTGTTTGAAGAAGGTGGTGAAGGGGCAGATCCTGAAGATGAAGAAGGGGCTGATCTTGCTTGAAGAAGGTGGTGAAGGGGCAGATCTTGAAGGTGATGAAGGGGCAGATCTTGGAGGTGTTGAAGGGGCAGATCTTGTTTGTTGAAGGTGATGAAGGGGCAGATCTTGTTTCAAGAAGGTGATGAAGGGGCAGATCTTGGAGGTGTTGAAGGGGCAATTCTTGTTTGTTGAAGGTGATGAAGGGGCAGATCTTGTTTCAAGAAGGTGATGAAGGGGCAGATCTTGTTTCAAGAAGGTGGTGAAGGGGCAGATCTTGGAGGTGATGAAGGGGCAGATTTTGTTTGAAGAAGGTGGTGAAGGGGCAGGTCCTGAAGATGATGAAGGGGCAGATCTTGTTTGGAGAAGGTGAGAAAGGGCAGATCTTGCTTGTAGAAGATGATGAAGGGGCAGATCTTGAAGGTGATGGAGGGACAGATCTTGAAGATGAAGAAGGGGCAGATCTTGCTTGAAGAAGGTGATGAAGGGGCAGATCTTGGAGGTGTTGAAGGGGCAGTTCTTGTTTGTTGAAGGTGATGAAGGGGCAGATCTTGTTTCAAGAAGTTGGTGAAGGGGCAGATCTTGGAGGTGATGAAGGGGCAGATTTTGTTTGAAGAAGGTGGTGAAGGGGCAGGTCCTGAAGATGAAGAAGGGGCTGATCTTGTTTGAAGAAGGTGGTGAAGGGGCTGATCTTGTTTGAAGAAGGTGGTGAAGGGGCAGATCTTGAAGGTGATGAAGGGGCAGATCTTGGAGGTGTTGAAGGGGCAGTTCTTGTTTGTTGAAGGTGATGAAGGGGCAGATCTTGTTTCAAGAAGGTGGTGAAGGGGCAGATCTTGGAGGTGATGGAAGGGGCAGATTTTGTTTGAAGAAAGTGGTGAAGGGGCAGGTCCTGAAGATGAAGAAGGGGCTGATCTTGTTTGAAGAAGGTGAGAAAGGGGCAGATCTTGTTTGAAGAATGTGATGAAGAGGCAGATCTTGTTTCAAGAAGGTGGTGAAGGGGCAGATCTTGGAGGTGATGAAGGGGCAGATCTTGGAGGTGATGAAGGGGCAGATCTTGGAGGTGATGAAGGGGCAGATCTTGGAGGTGATGAAGGGGCAGATCTTGTTTGAAGAAGTGATGAAGGGGCAGATCTTGAAGGTGATGAAGGGGCAGATCTTGTTTGAAGAATGTGATGAAGAGGCAGATCTTGTTTCAAGAAGGTGGTGAAGGGGCAGATCTTGGAGATCATGAAGGGGCAGATTTTGTTTGAAGAAAGTGGTGAAGGGGCAGGTCCTGAAGATGAAGAAGGGGCTGATCTTGTTTGAAGAAGGTGAGAAAGGGGCAGATCTTGCTTGAAGAAGGTGGTGAAGGGGCAGATCTTGCTTGAAGAAGGTGGTGAAGGGGCAGATCTTGTTTGAAGAATGTGATGAAGGGGCAGATCTTGAAGGTGATGAAGAGGCAGATCTTGTTTCAAGAAGGTGGTGGAAGGGGCAGATCTTGGAGGTGATGGAAGGGGCAGATTTTTTTTGAAGAAAGTGGTGAAGGACCAGGTCCTGAAGATGATGAAGGGGCAGATCTTGTTTGGAGAAGGTGAGAAAGGGCAGATCTTGCTTGTAGAAGATGATGAAGGGGCAGATCTTGAAGGTGATGGAGGGACAGATCTTGAAGATGAAGAAGGGGCAGATCTTGCTTGAAGAAGATGATGAAGGGGCAGATCTTGGAGTGTTGAAGGGGCAGATCTTGTTTGTTGAAGGTGATGAAGGGGCAGATCTTATTTCAAGAAGGTGGTGAAGGGGCAGATCTTGGAGGTGATGAAGGGGCAGATTTTGTTTGAAGAAGGTGGTGAAGGGGCAGATCCTGAAGATGAAGAAGGGGCTGATCTTGTTTGAAGAAGGTGAGAAAGGGGCAGATCTTGTTTGAAGAAGGTGGTGAAGGGGCAGATCTTGAAGGTGATGAAGGGGCAGATCTTGAAGATGAAGAAGGGGCAGATCTTGCTTGAAGAAGGTGATGAAGGGGCAGATCTTGGAGGTGTTGAAGGGGCAGTTCTTGTTTGTTGAAGGTGATGAAGGGGCAGATCTTGTTTCAAGAAGGTGGTGAAGGGGCAGATCTTGGAGGTGATGAAGGGGCAGATTTTGTTTGAAGAAGGTGGTGAAGGGGCAGGTCCTGAAGATGAAGAAGGGGCTGATCTTGTTTGAAGAAGGTGGTGAAGGGGCAGATCTTGTTTGAAGAAGGTGGTGAAGGGGCAGATCTTGAAGGTGATGAAGGGGCAGATCTTGTTTCAAGAAGGTGATGAAGGGGCAGATCTTGGAGGTGTTGAAGGGGCAGTTCTTGTTTGTTGAAGGTGATGAAGGGGCAGATTTTGTTTGAAGAAAGTGGTGAAGGGGCAGGTCCTGAAGATGAAGAAGGGGCTGATCTTGTTTGAAGAAGGTGAGAAAGGGGCAGATCTTGCTTGAAGAAGGTGGTGAAGGGGCAGATCTTGTTTGAAGAATGTGATGAAGGGGCAGATCTTGAAGGTGATGAAGAGGCAGATCTTGTTTCAAGAAGGTGGTGGAAGGGGCAGATCTTGGAGGTGATGGAAGGGGCAGATTTTGTTTGAAGAAAGTGGTGAAGGGGCAGGTCCTGAAGATGAAGAAGGGGCAGATCTTGTTTGAAGAAGGTGAGAAAGGGCAGATCTTGCTTGAAGAAGATGGTGAAGGGGCAGATCTTGGAGGTGATGAAGAGGCAGATCTTGTTTCAAGAAGGTGGTGAAGGGGCAGATCTTGGAGGTGATGGAAGGGGCAGATTTTTTTGAAGAAAGTGGTGAAGGAGCAGGTCCTGAAGATGATGAAGGGGCAGATCTTGTTTGGAGAAGGTGATGAAGGGGCAGATCTTGTTTCAAGAAGGTGGTGAAGGAGCAGGTCCCGAAGGTGAGGAAGGGTCTGATCTTATTTGAAGAAGGTGATGAAGGGGAAGAGGTTACTTGAAGAAGGTGATGAAGGGGGAGATCTTGTTTCAAGAAGGTGATGAAGGGGCAGATCTTGTTTCAAGAAGGTGGTGAAGAGGCAGATCCTGAAGGTGAGGAAGGGTCTGATCTTATTTGAAGAAGATGATGATGGGGCAGATCTTGCTTGAAGGTGATGAAGGGGCTGATGTTGTTTGAAGAAGGTGATGAAGGAGCAGATCTTGAAGATGATGATGGGACAGATGTTACTTGACGAAGATGATGAAGGGGCTGATCTTAAGACATAAAATTCAGAGCAAAGTGGAGAACCCCAAATGTCAATGCTGAGTCCAAGTCCTGAGGGACTGAATGAATCCACTGTGGGCAGAGAAGACAGAGGAGAGACAGGGCAGTGGCAGAACATGGAGCTGCAGGAGAAGTTGTGTGTTGAGAGGTCACCTCCATATCAATAATTGATGATGGTAATGGGGTGGACCTGCCTTTCCACAACCTTTTGCTTCCTGGGAGGCAAAGAATCCTCCCCACAGGCTCCGCATCTTCTGTGTGGTTTCAGGTTCTGCCCCTGCACGAGAGGCTGGAGAAGGAAGCTCCTCCAGGTGCCTGCAGGGCTGGTCCTGCACAGCTGGGAGGAGATGTTGGTCACGGCCCCCATTGCTTCTCTTGGCAAGGACAGTTGTCATCTGCTGCTCCTCTGAGCAGGGTGTCAGGGGAACCTGATTTCCCCCCTTCCTGTCTCATTAATCATGGAAACATGGGATGGGTTGGGTTGGAAGGGACCTTAAAGCCCATCCAGATCCAACCTCCCTGCCATGGACAGGGAGACCTCCCAGTGGATCAGGGAGAAGGGAGCGGAGCTGGGGAAGGGTCTGGAGAACAAGGCTTGTGAGAATTGGCTGATGGTCTTGGGGCTGTTGAGGCTGGAGAAGAGGAGGCTGAGGGGAGACCTCCTGGCTCTCTGCAGCTCCTGGAGAGGAGGTTGTGGGGAGGTGGGTGCTGGGCTCTGCTGCCAAGGGCCAGGAGATGGGAGCAGAGGGAATGGCCTCAAGGTGCCCCAGGGCAGGGTCAGGTTGGACATCAGGAG
The DNA here is from genome assembly GCA_033556795.1 of Tapera naevia. NCBI lineage: Eukaryota > Metazoa > Chordata > Aves > Cuculiformes > Neomorphidae > Tapera > Tapera naevia. Next base: position 3,837,399 of record JAUMJJ010000129.1, on the reverse strand, counting down.
AAGTTTCCTCATGGAAAGGGTTGGGAGGCCCTGGCAGAGGCTCCCAGGGAGGTGGTGGAGTCCCCATCCTGGGAGGGGTTCCAAAGCCTGGGCAGATGAGGTTCTCAGAGATCTGGGTCAGGAGTGGACAGGTTGAACTCGATGACCTCAAAGGTCTTCTCCAACCAACCCATTCCATGATTCCATGCTCTGAGTTACCTCCTGGAGGGTGCAGCGGGTGCAGGTGAGACCTCCAATGCTGAAAGCTCTCTGCTGCTCTCCAGAGCTTTGCCAGGCTGTGGGGATCATCTCTGGTGCTCATGGAGAAGGAAAGATCTCCACCTAAAGGGAAATGGAGATCCAGCTGCTGCAACCAGTCCTAACCCAGTCCCTGCCTTTCCATCTCCTGGTGCCCTCGTGCACCATCTCAACCTCAGCAGAGACTTTTAATTCCCTCTTACTTCTCAAATAATTGGAATTTCAACTTTCTTATATGGTGGAAGACCTCAATGTTTTGGGTGATGACACAGAGGGAGGGATCTTCTCCAGAACCTGTCTGGGTGATGGTGACCGTGCACCCTGGTCCAGCGTAAACCCATCGAGGAGGTCTTTGGATCAGCCATGGTTCAGGTGGATATTTAGAAACCCATGAGGGCTCCCATCTCGAGCAGGCTGCTGTCTTCTTCTGCCGTGGCCTTCTTTCAGCTCGCGTGAGTTCAACGCTTGAAGGCAGCGCAGGAAGTTCTTGTGGTCAACTGTGGGTTGGGAGCGTGTGCAGGGTGGGGGGAGGCAACGCAGCCGGGCTGGAAACACGAGCAAAAACTCATCAACTGGAAGAGGATCAACGATCCTCCTCTGCTGCATCCATCCAATATTGCTTTGGAAACCCACTTCCTTCCTGGAGGTGTTGAAGGCCAGGTTGGATGGGGCTTGGAGCCCCCTGATCCAGTGGGAGGTGTCCCTGTCCGTGGCAGGGGGGTGGAACTGGATGGGCTTTGAGGTCCCTTCCAACACAAACCATTCCATGATTCTAACTTGCCATCAATCAGAACCCTCAGATCCCATCCCTGGAGGTGTTGAAGGTCAGGTTGGGTGGGGCTTGGAGGTCCCTGATCCAGTGGAAGGTGTCCTTGCTCAAGGCAGGAGGTTTGGAACTGGATGGGCTTTGAGGTCCCTTTCAACCCAACCCATTCCATGCTTCCATGATTCAAACTTGCCATCAGTCAGAACCCTCAGATCCCATCCCTGGAGACGTCCAAGGCCAGGTTGGATGGGGTTTGGAGCCCCCTGAGCCAGTGGGAGGTGCCCCTGGGGTGGAACTGGCTGGGCTTTGAGGTCCCTTCCAACCCAACCCATTCCATGCTTCCATGATTCTAACTTGGTGTCACCCAGAACCCTCAGATCCCATCCCTGGAGGTGTCCAAGGCCAGGTTGGATGGGGCTTTGAGCTCCTTGATCCAGTGGGAGGTGTCCCTGGGGTTGGAACTGGATGGGCTTTGAGGTCCCTTTTGAGGTCCCTTCCAACCCAACCCATCCCATGGTTCTGTGCTTTCGCAGACGCAGAGGGAGCTTCTGCTCAGCCACAGCCAAAGCAGCAGAGAGTTGAGAGGCCTCCTGCTGGCAGCAGAAGCTCCCAGATCTCACAAGTCAAGGGGTTCTCACTCCAGAGCTCTGGTTCCTGCTACGAGACGGGTGGTCCAAGCCCTTCATTACCTTCTTGCAGGGCTTCAGCACTACTTGGAGAACACACAAGGAACAGGAGTCATTCAGAGAATGGGTTGGGTTGGAAGGGACCAAGAAGCCCATCCAGTTCCACCCCCCTGCCATGGGCTCAAAACCTCATCCAACCTGACCTTGGACACCTCCAGGGATGGGTTCTGGAGGTTTTGGTTGACATCAAGGTAGAATCATGGAATCATAGAATTGTTTGGGTTGGAAGGGACCTCAAATCCCATCCAGTTCCACCCCAGGGACACCTCCCACTGGCTCAGGGGGCTCCAAGCCCCATCCAACCTGGCCTTGGACACCTCCAGGGATGGGATCTGGGGGTTCTGGTGGACACCAAGTTGGAATCATGGAACCATGGGATGGGTTGGGTTGGAAGGGACCTCAAATCCCATCCAGTTCCACCCCAGGGTCACCTCCCACTGGATCAGGGGGCTCCAAGCCCCATCCAGCCTGGCCTTGGACACCTCCAGGGATGGGATCTGGGGGTTCTGGTGGACACCAAGTTAGAATCATGGAACCATGGGATGGGTTGGGTTGGAAGGGACCTCAAAGCCCATCCAGTTCCACCCCACGGACACCTCCCACTGGTTCAGGGGACTCCAAGCCCCATCCAGCCTGGCCTTGGACACCTCCAGGGATGGGATCTGGGGGTTCTGGTGGACAGCAAGTTGGAATCATGGAACCATGGGATGGGTTGGGTTGGAAGGGACCTCAAATCCCATCCAGTTCCACCCCAGGGACACCTCCCACTGGATCAGGGGGCTCCAAGCCCCATCCAACCTGGCCTTGGACACCTCCAGGGATGGGGCAGCCACCACTGCTCTGGGCAACCTGGCCCCACCTTCACAGCATGACATCTTTACGGTCCCTTCCAACCCAAACCATCCCATGGTTCCTGTGTGTAGAGTCGATGAGGAGCTGTCTCTTTGCAGAGCTGCCAAGCGTTCCCGGCCCTGCTGGAGCTTGGTGGCCTTCTCACCACGTGTCACCTCTGCCCTGAGGCCGTGGGGGTTTCATCACTGCAAATGAAACCGAAATCTTGTTTCCAGAGTGTTCTGCAAGAGGGGAACCAGCACTAATTTCTCCTCCAGAGGGTGGGGGAAGGTTGGCTTCAGCCACCCATCTCAGACCTTGTTTGTCTTCCACTCTCACCCTGATCTGTCTGGTGGAACCCCGTTAGTGGTGGATGGTGGCCTTGGCAGCCAAGAGGGCAACCGTGTCCTGGGGGCATCAAGCCCAGCATCACCACCCTGGGTGAGGGAGGGGATTGTCCTGCTCTGCTCTGGGTGGACCCCACCTCGAGGGTTGGGTTCAGTTTGGGCACCACGGGATCCAAAGGACATCAAAGCCCTGGAGAGTGTCCAGAGGAGGCCCCAAAGCTGGGGAAGGGTCTGGAGGAGAAATCATCTGAGGAGAGGCTGAAGGCCCTGGGGCTGTTCAGCTGGAGAAGATGAGGCTGAAGGGGGACCTCCTGGTGGTCTCCAGGTTCCTCCCCAGGGCAGGAGGAGGTGCTGAGCTCTTCTCTCTGGTGACCAAGGCCAGGAGCCCAGGGAAGGGCAGGAAGATGGGCCAGGGGAGGGTTGGGTTGGACACCAGGAGAAGGTTCTTCACACCCAGAGGGTGGTGGAGGAATCATCTGAGGAGAGGCTGAAGGCCCTGGGTCTGTTCAGCTGGAGAAGAGGAGGCTGAGGGGGGACCTCCTGGTGGTCTCCAGGTTCCTCAGCAGGAGGAGAAGGTGCTGAGATCTTCTCCACTGGAGTGTCCAGAGGAGGGCAAGGGGAGGGGATTGTCCTGCTCTGGGGAGGCCCCACCTCGAGGGTTGGGTTCAGTTTGGGCACCACGGGATCCAAAGGACATCAAAGCCCTGGAGAGTGTCCAGAGGAGGCCCCAAAGCTGGGGAAGGGTCTGGAGGAGGAATCATCTGAGGAGAGGCTGAAGGCCCTGGGGCTGTTCAGCTGGAGAAGAGGAGGCTGAGGGGGGACCTCCTGGTGGTCTCCAGGTTCCTCCCCAGGGGAGGAGGAGGTGCTGAGCTCTTCTCTCTGGTGACCTAGGCCAGGAGCCCAGGGAAGGGCAGGAAGATGGGCCAGGGGAGGGTTGGGTTGGACACCAGGAGAAGGTTCTTCACACCCAGAGGGTGGTGGAGGAATCATCTGAGGAGAGGCTGAAGGCCCTGGGTCTGTTCAGCTGGAGAAGAGGAGGCTGAGGGGGGACCTCCTGGTGGTCTCCAGGTTCCTCAGCAGGGGAGAAGGTGCTGAGATCTTCTCCACTGGAGTGTCCAGAGGAGGGCAAGGGGAGGGGATTGTCCTGCCCTGGGGAGGCCCCACCTCGAGGGTTGGGTTCAGTTTGGGCACCACGGGATCCAAAGGACATCAAAGCCCTGGAGAGTGTCCAGAGGAGGCCCCAAAGCTGGGGAAGGGTCTGGAGGAGGAATCATCTGAGGAGAGGCTGAAGGCCCTGGGGCTGTTCAGCTGGAGAAGAGGAGGCTGAGGGGGGACCTCCTGGTGGTCTCCAGGTTCCTCCCCAGGGCAGGAGGAGGTGCTGAGCTCTTCTCTCTAGTGACCAAGGCCAGGAGATGAGGGGATGGCAGGAAGATGGGCCAGGGCAGGGTTGGGTTGGACACCAGGAGAAGGTTCTTCACACTCAGGGCAGGGGGTGATGGAGCACAGGAACAGCTCCCCAGGGAAGCAGCCACAGCCTGAGAAGATTCCAGATTGGACATCAGGAGAAGTTTCCTGATGGAAAGGGTTGGGAGGCCCTGGCAGAGGCTCCCAGGGAGGGGGTGGAGTCCCCACCCCTGGAGGGGTTCCAAAGCCGGGCAGATGAGGTGCTCAGGGAGCTGGGTCAGGGGTGGACAGGGATGGTTGGACTCAATGATCTCAAAGGTCTTCTCCAACAAGGCCCTTCCATGGTTCTGTGGTTTAGCAGGCACAGAGTTGGGCTGATGGGTTGGACTGGATGGTCTTAGAGGTCTTTTCTTTAACTTCAGGTCCCTGCCATGGTGACACGGTGAGGGCACAAGTGGCCACTCTCTCTTCTGTGTTGTTCTCCATGCCCAGATCTCCTTTTGCTCTGCCATTGGACACGAGGTGGTGTCTCCAACGTGGGCTGAGGTTTCCATCCCTTTTACTGATTCCAGTTGCTCTCTGAATTGTTGGACGTTCACGGCACTAAGGAGGTCATCGGTGCTGAGATGTGGAGTTGCCTCCTGGAGGGTTTCTGGGCACCTCTTTGCTCTGGGGCATTTCCAGAGAGGCCAAAACCTGATGGATCATCTTCTTCTTTCAGAACAAGGACAGCGGTGAACGCGAGAACAAGCAGTTCAGAGAAGATGATGAAGAGGAGACCGTCAAGCACAAGTAATTCTTTATTCCCACTGGTGTCTCCTGGAGGGGTTCCTCAGGTGCTGCTAAGTAGGGTCTTCCCTTGGCTTCTTGGCTATTTTTAGGGTGAATTTGAGCTCCTGGTGGAAATGATCTGAGGTGGTGGAAGAGAGGAAAGCCTGGGGCTGACTTGCAGTGATTTGGAGGGTGGGGAGGGCCAGGTGGTGCCATCGGGAGCATTTAGGGTGCCTTGCTTTAAGCTCAGAGAAGCTGTGGATGTTCCATCCCTGGAGGTTGGGAGAGACCTCAAAGCCCAGCCAGTTCCAACCCCCCTGTCATGGGCAGGGACACCTCCCACTGGATCAGGAACCCCATCCAACTTGATCTTCAAAACCTCCAGGGATGGGATCTGGGGGGTCTGGTTGACATCAAGTTAGAATTATGGAACCTTGGAATGGGTTGGGTTGGAAGGGACCTCAAAGCCCATCCAGTTCCACGCCCTGCTATGGGCAGGGACACTTCCCATTGGATCAGGGGGCTCCAAGCCCCATCCAAGGTGGCCTTGAACACCTCCAGGGATGGGATCTGGGGGTTCTGGTGGACATCAAGTTAGAATCATGGAACCATGGAGTGGGTTGGGTTGGAAGGGACCTCAAAGCCCATCCAGTTCCAACCCAGGGACACCTCCCACTGGCTCAGGGGGCTCCAAGCCCCATCCAACCTGGCCTTAGACACCTCCAGGGATGGAGCCACCACTGCTCTGGGGAACCTGGGCCAGGGCCTCCCCACCCTCACCCTCAAGAATTCCTTCCCAATGTCCAATCTCCATCTCCCTCTTCCAATTTAAAGCCGTTCCCCCTCGTCCTGTCACTCCAGGCCCTTGGAAAAAGCCCCTCCCCAGCTTTCCTGGAGCCCCTTTCAGGTCCTGGAAAGCTGCTAAGACGTCCCCCTGAAGTCTTCTCTGAGGTGTCCAAGGCCAGGTTGGATGGGGCTTGGAGCCCCTGATCCAGTGGGAGGTGTCCCTGCCCATGCCAGGGGATTGGAACTGGGTGGGCTTTGATGTCCCTTCCAACCCAACCCATCTCATGGTTCCATAAATCTAACTTTCTGTCACCCAGAACCCCCAGATCCCACCCCTGGAGGTGCCCAAGTCCAGGTTGGATGGGGCTTGGAGCCCCTGATCCAGTGGGAGATGTCCCTGCTCATGGTAGGGATGTTGGAACTGGATGGGCTTTGAGGTCCCCTCCAACCCAACCCATTCTCCGCTCCTATGAATTCAGCAGCCTCAGCTGCAGCGCTGGCTCCTCCAGGTTGTCCTTTCCATATGGATTTCTTTTCTCCACCAATAGAAGGCTGCAGGGACCACGTGGTTCTTCTATCTGTGGCCACCACTGTTCTCTCTTGTCACCAGAAGATGTGAGCCCAGAGCTCTCTGGGGCTGGTGTCACTCCAGGCTGACTGTGCAGTTGGTTTCCTGCCCGTAAAAGCTCTTTCAGGTCTCCTCTGGAGACAACGAGGGGGGTGAAGTTTGGTTTGAAGATACAGGATGTGACCTTTTCTCATGGCTTTACCCACTCGAAACCTGCTGTGTGGGAGGTGAACGGGGGAGATGGTGCTGCTGCCGAGCACACGTGATCTGCTGAGACAGCAGAGCCAAACCATGGCTGCTTCTTGGGACTTAGAGGATGTCCACGAAGCTCCTCCTGCAGGGCTGGTCCTGCACAGCTGGGAGGAGATGTTGGTCACGGCCCCCATTGCTTCTCTTGGCAAGGACAGTTGTCATCTGCTGCTCCTCTGAGCAGGGTGTCAGGGGAACCTGATTTCCCCCCTTCCTGTCTCATTAATCATGGAAACATGGGATGGGTTGGGTTGGAAGGGACCTTAAAGCCCATCCAGATCCAACCTCCCTGCCATGGACAGGGAGACCTCCCAGTGGATCAGGGAGAAGGGAGCGGAGCTGGGGAAGGGTCTGGAGAACAAGGCTTGTGAGAATTGGCTGATGGTCTTGGGGCTGGTGAGGCTGGAGAAGAGGAGGCTGAGGGGAGACCTCCTGGCTCTCTGCAGCTCCTGGAGAGGAGGTTGTGGGGAGGTGGGTGCTGGGCTCTGCTGCCAAGGGCCAGGAGATGGGAGCAGAGGGAATGGCCTCAAGGTGCCCCAGGGCAGGGTCAGGTTGGACATCAGGAGAAGTTTCCTCATGGGAAGGGTTGGGAGGCCCTGGCAGAGGCTCCCAGGGAGGGGGTGGAGTCCCCAGCCCTGGAGATGTCTCAAAGCCGGGCAGATGAGGTGCTCATGGACACATTTAAGTGGTTGAGGTGGCACTGTTGGGTTTACAGTTGGACTTAAATGGCCTTTAAGGTCTCTTCCAACCTAAGTGATTCCATGATGAGAGGGAATGGCCTCAAGGTGCCCCAGGGCAGGGTCAGGTTGGACATCAGGAGAAGTTTCCTCATGGAAAGGGTTGGGAGGCCCTGGCAGAGGCTCCCAGGGAGGTGGTGGAGTCCCCATCCCTGGGGAGGTTCCAAAGCCAATTAGATGAGGTTCTCAGGGAGCTGGGTCAGGAGTGGACAGGGGTGGTTGGACTTGATGGTCTCCAAGGTCTTTTCCAACCAAGCCATTCTATGATTCTAAATCCCTTCTTGAGAGGAGCCCACCTTGCTTTGGGAATGGAAGGGATTCTTGAAGAAGCATCGCCCAGACTGGAATCTCTTTGTAGACACCGTGGCTGAGTTTCGTGCCGGAAGAGGCACAAGATCTGAGCTGAGGCTGAAACTGGAGCTGGAGATCTCAGAGCTGGTGGTGAATAATGAATAAAGAGCTCTGGCTTTCCAGTGCTGCCCCTCGAGACGTGGGGAGGGGCTGCAACCTGAGGAGGAGCATCTCACCTGGGTTGTCTTTGCCATGTGTTGAGGTGGCACCGTTGTGCTGGCAGCGATGCACTCCGCCTTCCAAACTGGAATTCTCAAGTGCTCCTACCAAACTTCTGGAAAAACATCTCTTTTCTCCACTCCAGTTGACTTTCAGGTTGGGATTTGGTGCTTTTTAACCACTGCTGAGGAGCTTGGAGCAGGTCAGAGGTGATGTGGCTTCTCACCAACTCTTTGCCATCATGACTTGCGAGTTGGCCAATCACTTCTTCGCCGTGTGCTTTTTGGGAGCTCCCATCTCAGTCAGGAGGTTTGGAGGTGCCACCAAGCTGAGCAGGGCAGCACTTGGCCTGAAAGCCATGGAACCATGGAATGAAGCCATGGAACCATGGAATGGCTTGGTGGGAAAAGACCTTGGAGGTCATCAAGTCCAACCATCCCTGTTCACTATTAAACCAGATCCCTGAGCACCTCATCTGCCCGGCTTTGAAACCCCTGCAGGGATGGGGACTCCACCTCCTCCCTGGGAGCCTCTGCCAGGGCCTCACAACCTTTTCCATTAAAGAACTTCTCCTGATGTCCAACCTGACCCTGCCCTGGGGCAACTTTGGATCATGGAATGGGTTGGGTTGGAAGGGACCTTAAAGATCCGGTTCGAAAAGGTCTAAAAACTTAGGTCTGAACGTTCAAAACTTGAGGCCATTCCCTCTGCTCCCATCTCCTGTCCCTTGGCAGCAGAGCCCAGCACCCACCTCCCCACAACCTCCTCTCCAGGAGCTGCAGAGAGCCAGGAGGTCTCCCCTCAGCCTCCTCTTCTCCAGCCTCACCAGCCCCAGGGCCCTCAGCTGCTCCCAGAACCCTTGGAAAAGACCTTTGAGATCATTGAGTCCACCCATCCCTGACCACCCCTGACCCAGCTCCCTGAGCTCCTCATATGCCCAGGCTTTGGAACCAGGGATGGGGACTCCACCCCCTCCCTGGGAGCCTCTGCCAGGGCCTCCCAACCCTTTCCATGAGGAAACTTCTCCTGATGTCCAACCTGACCCTGCCCTGGGGCACCTTGAGGCCATTCCCTCTGCTCCCATCTCCTGGCCCTTGGCAGCAGAGCCCAGCACCCACCTCCCCACAACCTTCTTGGAGGGAGGGGCCCAACCCTGAGCCCAAGGGTGGAGATGTGGCCTCACCAAGGCCATGGGGACCATCCCTGCCCTGCTCCTGCTGCCACCCCAGGGCTGAGCCCAGGGTGCTGGGGGCCTTCTTGGCCACCTGGGCCACTTCTGCCTCATGTTCAGCCCTTGGTGACCCAGTGGGCTTTCCCTTCATCCTGGTTCCTCCTCTTCCCCCACTGCACCTTCTGTGCCAACCTGCACCCAACCCCATCCTTTATGTCCTCCAGGAAGGCCAGAACCCCCCAGCTCTGGCTTTCCTCCTATTTTCTCGTTGCCTACGTGACGATGGAGCTTTTTGGCAGCTTCCTGTTGCTTTTTTTGCCTCGACTGTCCCCACCCCCTCCTTTATTTGGTCTCTTTTCTTCCTGTTCCTGGGTTTTCTCTCTCACCCTGGGCAGGAGGAAGCCTCCTGCCAACCCCCCTCGATGTTCTCTGGAGCAGTTTCAGCTCAGGTGATCTCTGAGCTGAGCTCCCGAGGGTGTTTTCACGTGTCCCTTCGTGGTGTTTTTGTTTCATGTTGCCAGTGCTGGTTGGTATTTCCATTCTTGGCACAGACAGGGAGATCGAGGGCACCCTCAGCAAGTTGGCACCGAGCTGAGGGGGTTGGCATTGGCACACCAGGAGGATGGGAGGACATCCAGAGGGACCTGGAGAGGCTGGAGAGGGGGGGCTGTGGGAACCTCATGAGGTTCCTCAAGGCCATGGGGAAGGTCCTGCACTTGGGTTGGGGAAAGCACAGGGTGGGTGGAGAATGGATTGGGAGAAGCCCTGAGGAGAAGGCCTTGGGGTGCTGGGGGGGAGAAGGTCCCCAGGAGCCACCACCGAGCGCTCCCAGCCCAGAAACCCCCCAAAGAGCCAAAGAGTGGGAGCAGCAGGGCCAGGGAGGGGAAGACCCTGGGGAGACCCCACCTGGAGTGCTGTGGCCAGGGCTGGAATCCCCACCAGCAGAAGGAGATGGAGCTGTTGGAGCGGGGCCAGAGGAGGCCACGGAGATGCTGGGAGGGCTGGAGAACCTCTGGGGTGAGGCCAGGCTGGGAGAGGTGGGCTTGGTCAGCCTGGAGAAGGCTCTGGGGAGACCTCAGAGCAGCTTCCAGTGCTGAAAGGGGCTCCAGGAAAGCTGGGGAGGGACCTTCTCCAAGGGCCTGGAGTGACAGGATGAGGGGGAACGGCTTTAAATTGGAAGGGGGAGATGGAGATTGGACATTGGGAAGGAATTCTTGAGGGTGAGGGTGAGGAGGCCCTGGCCCAGGTTGCCCAGAGCAGTGGTGGCTGCCCCATCCCTGGAGGTGTCCAAGGCCAGGTTGGATGGGGCTTGGAGCCCCCTGAGCCAGTGGGAGGTGTCCCTGCCCAAGGGGTTGGAAGTGGCTGGGCTTTGAGGTCCCTTCCAACCCAACCCGTGCTGTGATTCCATGATTCACTTAAAGAACGGGGTGTGGGTGGACTTTGGCTCTCCTGCCTGGTTCCTGGGTGGAAAAGCTCTTGGTTTGGAGCTGGGGGACCTGCAGGGCGAGCGATGCGTGGTGGGAGCTGCCTCTGAGCTGGGACCCTGGGTCTGGACGTGGCTGTTGGAGCTCAGAACTGCAGCAAAGTCGTGCTTGGTCCTGTTTTGAGGCCAGCTTGGGAGGGTGTCTCATTGTCCCGTGGTCATCCAGGTTCTACCAAGGTGCTTTCAGGCCCTCTTTTTGGCTTGAACGTCGAGGTGGTTGGTGGTTTCTGACCTCCACCAGCTGAAGAAGCTGGAGAAGCTCCATAAGGACATAGAGGAAGTGTGTTCTTGTGCCAGCAAGCGAAGGAGCGTGGCTGGGTGCTGTGGGCACATCATCTGCCTCCTGGTGTCCCCAGCCCTGTGGTCCAAGTGTGGGGTTTGTCCTGGTTGTGTTTAATGATGGAGAGGTCGCTCCTGTCTGCCTGGAAGACTCTTGGCTACCTCAGAAAGCAGCTTGTGAGGCCACGTGGCCTGGTGGAACCTGCCTGTGTTTGAAGAGCTTCTCTTGCAACACCTGGAGATACCTCTCTCCTCACCTGAGCTCCCCCAAGAAGCTCAACCTGAGAAACCAACACCTGGACAAGTTTTGGGGGCTCAGGTTTGTTTTCCTGGCATTCCTCGAGTGCCTCCGGGGAGGAGGACGTGCTCCAACGTGCTCAGCTATTTGAGAAGGACCAACCCTCTCCCAGGGAAGAGAGGTTTCTCCTCAGAGGGTGGGTGCTGGTGGGACTCTGCCTCTGCTCGTTGCTTGCCTTGGGCAGGGAGTGCAGGAATTTGTCCTCTTGATCAAAGATCAGCTCTGGACTTCTTTAGGGACATCTCTGTCCTTCAAGAGGGTGGGAGGAGAACCTTGAGTTGCACAGTACGTGACCTGAAAGTCATTTCTTTGGTTTCTGGGTTGGAGCAGATCATCTTGGTGGGTGTCTTGGGTGCTGGGGAGGTCACTGCATGCAATGAGGGAACCTGGAGATGCTTTTGAGCTGCCCCAGTGGTGGAGAACCCTCTGGGAAGGCTGCAGGAGGAGGTGGGACCCAGATGGCAAAGAGCAGATGTCCAAGGGGGTCAAGAAGGGTTGGAAAGCAAAGTGGAAAAAAAAAAGGGGGTTGTGAAATTGGGGGGGGTTGTTGTTTAAATTGAAAAAGGGAGATTGAGATGAGATCTTGGGAAGAAATGTTCTCCTGGGAGGATGGGGAGGCCCTGGTTGCCCAGAGCAGTGGTGGCTCCATCCCTGGAGGTGTCCAAGGCCAGGTTGGATGGGGCTTGGAGCCCCCTGTTCCAGTGGGAGGTGTCCCTGCCCATGGCAGGGGGGTTGGAACTGGATGGGCTTTGAGGTCCCTTCCAACCCAACCCATCCCATGGTTCCATGATTCTAACTTGATGTCAACCAGAACCCCCAGATCCCATCCCTGGAGGTGTCCAAGGCCAGGTTGGATGGGGCTTGGAGCCCCCTGAGCCAGTGGGAGGTGTCCCTGGGGTGGAACTGGCTGGGCTTTGAGGTCCCTTCCAACCCAACCCATTCCATGGTTCCATGACTGATAAGAAGATGCTTCTAAAGTCTTGGAATGACCGTGCACGAGCTTGATCCAAGCCCAAAGCCAAGTGGTTCAAAGCCAAGTGTTGTCTGGGTTCCCAGTATTCCTAGACAAGCGTTAAGCACTCACGTTCATGGTGGTGGCATCACCACCACGTCCCCTCTGCCCCTGCTCTCCATGGGCTGGTTCCTCTGTGCTCCTCGTGTGGAGCCTGTTGTGAGCTCTGGGTTGGATTTGTGGGACCTCAGATAATCCATCACCTTCCAAGCCTGCAGGGCTGTCTCTCTGGAATGCAGCACAAGAGGAACCCTTGGCACCTGACCTTTATTTAACCCATCTCCCTAGAAGACCAGGAACCTCCTCTAACTATGTCTGTTCTTAACCCTTGTCTTGCCTTCAAGGAGTAGCTCCACGATGTTGATTTGTCTCCCTGTCTTTACAGATCTTTCATGCACACAAAAAGAATCATGGAACCATGGGATGGGTTGGGTTGGAGGGGATCTCAAAGCCCAGCCAGTTCCAAACCCCTCTGCCCACCTCCCACTGGCTCAGGGGGCTCCAAGCCCCATCCAACCTGGCCTTGGACACCTCCAGGGATGGGATCTGAGGGTTCTGGTTGATGACAACTTAGAATCGTTGAACCATGGGATGGATTGGGTTGGAAGGGACCTCAAAGGCAGTTCCAACCCCCTGTCATGGGCAGGGGCACCTCCCACTGGATCAGAGGGCTGAAAGCTCCATCCAACCTGAGCTTGAACTTCTTCAGGGATGGGGCAGCCACAGCTTCTCTGGGCAACCTGGCCCAGGGCCTCCCCACCCTCAAGAATTCCTTCCCAATGTCCAATCTCCATCTCCCCCTTCCAATTTAAAGCCGTTCCCCCTCATCCTGTCACTCCAGGCCCTTGGAAAAAGCCCCTCCCCAGCTTTCCTGGAGCCCCTTTCAGCACTGGAAGCTGCTCTGAGGTCTCCCCAGAGCCTTCTCCTCTCCAAGCTGACCAAACCCACCTCTCCCAGCCTGGCCTCACCCCAGAGGTTCTCCAGCCCTCCCAGCATCTCCGTGGCCTCCTCTGGCCCCGCTCCAACAGCTCCATCTCCTTCTGCTGGTGAGGATTCCAGCCCTGGCCACAGCACTCCAGGTGGGGTCTCCCCAGGGTCTCCCCTCCCTGGCCCTGCTGCTCCCACTCTTTGGCTCCAGCCCAGCACACGGGGGGTTTCTGAGCTGGGAGCGCTCGGTGGTGGCTCCTGGGGACCTTCTCCCCCCCCAGCACCCCAAGGCCTTCTCCTCAGGGCTGTTTCACTCTGGGTTCCCTGCAGCCACCTCTTTGGGAGCTCTGGGAGCCGGGAGTTCCTGGGCTCAGGTGCGAGAGCCTCTCTCTCTCCTCACACCTTTAATTAAAAGCATCACTTGTTTGTTTTCTCCTGGCGCTCGGCCTCCTCTCTGGGTTTAATGAGGACCTGAAAGCATTGATGGGGGGAGATCTTCTGGGTTCCACCACGCAGCCCTTCCCCTCTTTGTGCTTTCACCTTCTGCCACACCTGGGCCACCGCTCGTCCCATCCGTGGCAGAACCTGCTAAATTGTCCCTTCTGGTTTATATCATGTTGATCCTGGAGATAAATCTCCAACGAGGAGGAGAGGTGTTGGACTGGAAGGGTTTGGTTTGCAAGCTGAGGTGGGGCTTTCAGGGTGGGAAGAGTGTCAGGAGCAGGTTTAGACTCCAGGTGGAACTCCACAGGTAACCAGTGATGTTCCTCAGGGGTCGGTGTTGGGGCTGGTGGTGTTTAACACCTTTGTCATGGCCCAGGAACACCCCCTCCCTCGTGTCCTGGGCTGGAGCCAAAGAGTGGGACCAGTAGGGCCAGGGAGGGGGTTCTGCCCCTCTGCTCTGCTCTGGGGAGACCCCAGCTGGAGTCCTGTGGCCAGGGCTGGGGTCCTCCTCTCACACTTCTCAAATGGAGCCAACAGGTGGCTTTTCATATTTCTTTTTTTCCTCAGAATCTCAGAATCTTTAAGAGTGGAAGAGATCTCTCAGCTCATCCAGTCCCACCATCAACCCAACCCCACCACGTCCCAAAGTGCTTTTTGAACCTCCCCAGGGCTGGGGACTCCACCACCTCCCTGGGAGCCTCTGCCAGGGCCTCCCAACCCTTTCCATGAGGAAACTTCTCCTGATGTCCAACCTGACCCTGCCCTGGGGCACCTTGAGGCCATTCCCTCTCATCATGGAATCACTTGGTTGGAAGAGACCTTAAAGACCATTTAAGACCAACTGTAAACCCAACAGTGCCACCTCCACCACTTAACAGTGTCCATGAGCACCTCATCTGCCCGGCTTTGAGACATCTCCAGGGATGGAGACTCCACCACCTCCCTGGGAGCCTCTGCCAGGGCCTCCCAACCCTTTCCATGAGGAAACTTCTCCTGATGTCCAACCTGACCCTGCCCTGGGGCACCTTGAGGCCATTCCCTCTGCTCCCATCTCCTGGCCCGTGGCAGCAGAGCCCAGCACCCACCTCCCCACAACCTCCTCTCCAGGAGCTGCAGAGAGCCAGGAGGTCTCCCCTCAGCCTCCTCTTCTCCAGCCTCACCAGCCCCAGGGCCCTCAGCCTCTCCCACAGCCCCTGTTTTCCAGACCCTTCCCCAGCTCCGCTCCCTTCTCCGCACGCGCTCCGGCCCCTCCAGGGCCTTCTTGGAGGGAGGGGCCCAACCCTGAGCCCAAGGGTGGAGATGTGGCCTCACCAAGGCCATGGGGACCATCCCTGCCCTGCTCCTGCTGCCACCCCAGGGCTTTCCTTTCTGGACTTGTGTGGGTCACTGCTGGCCCTTGGCCGGCAGCTGCCGGTGGGATCCCATGGTCCATGGTGGAATGGAGGTGTCTCACTGCTCTGTGCTCTTCCCTTTTCTCCTCAGGGAGCTCAAGCTGAGGAACTACGATCCTGAAGATGAGGAGCTGAAGAAGAGGAAGGTTCCCCAGGCCAAGCCGGCCTCAGGTGGGTGCCAAATGGATTGGTTATACCTGTCCTTTCCAAAAACCAAGTGGTTGTGAAGCCGATGAGTTCCTGCTCGCTCCAGCCCGAGGTGGAAGAACCACTGGAGGTGTTGTGGGAGTGGTGGAGAGGGTCTGAAGACCTGGAGGGTGCTGGCACCTCTGAGAAGCCGTGGTGGGAACACCGAAGCTCTCCTTGCTGCTTCTGGGAGACCTCCTGGTGGCCTCCTGTTGTTTCATCATCCCTTCTTGCCCGTGGGGTCTGCACACCCTGTGTTGCACAAGTGGGGTGTGAGCAGAGGGTCCAACCCCAAACCTCAGGGTTGGTCCTCAGAGCAGCCAAGCTCTTACTGGAAGGTTCTCAGGGTGGGTTTTGTTTGAATTACCTTTAAGCAAACATCAGTCCTGAATCCAGGGTGTCCAATCTCTGGGTTCTTAGACCTAAACCACCACACAGATCTTGAGAAGGAAACGAGGGGTAGAGGTTCCCTTGTTCTTGAAAGGTTGAGTCCTCCTGGAGAGCATCTCAAGACCTTTCTTTGCCAACCAGTTCTGTGCTGGCAGTCTCAGGGCTCTGCCCCAGCTCTGTTGCTTGAGGTGAAGCTTCCTCAAGCCTCACTTAGACTTTTGATCTGTGGAACAACCCCCCCAGCCATCAGGTGGACCTTTTGATGTCTCCCCACCCCTCAAACCAGACGTTTTTGACAAAGTTCAGTTTCAGAGAAGCATTGCAGAGCCTCTGGTATTGTCCCAACCAGCTTCATCCTCACCCCTACCTCTTTGATGCCCTTCACAGACGTGAGATCTCGTTGAAGGGCAAAGCCCTGGGTGCAGATCACAGAATCATAGGATGGTTTGAGTCAGAAGGAACCTCAAAGCCCATCCAGTGCCACCCCAGGGACACCTCCCACTGGGTCAGGGGCTCCAAGCCCCATCCAACCTGGCCTTGGACACCTCCAGGGATGGGATCTGGGGGTTCTGGTTGACACCAAGTTGGAATCATGGAAGCATGGGATGGGTTGGGTTGGAAGGGACCTCAAAGCCCACCCAGTTCCACCCCAGGGACACCTCCCACTGGCTCAGGGGGCTCCAAGCCCCATCCAACCTGGCCTTGGACACCTCCAGGGATGGAGCCACCACTGCTCTGGGCAACCTGGGCCAGGGCCTCCCCACCCTCACCCTGAAGAATTTCTTCCTGATGATGAGTAGATGTTGCACTTGGGGTCATGGTTTGGTGGTGGACTTGGCAGGGCTGGATCAATGGTTGGAATTGATGATCTTAAAGATCTTTTCCAACCAAACCATTCTGTGGTTCTATGAGCTGGGTGTGGTCTCATATTAAATGTGCCTTGGGCAAAGGCTCCAGGGAGAACTTGCAGTGGCCGCCTCCAGCAGTGCCACACTCACCAGGAGCAGAAGACTTGTCTTCTCCTGGGCTGCAGCAAAAGGAAGAGTGGCCACCAGGACGAGGGAGGGGATTCTGCCCCTCTGCTCCGCTCTGGGGAGACCCCACCTGGAGTGCTGTGGCCAGGGCTGGAATCCCCACCAGCAGAAGGAGATGGAGCTGTTGGAGCGGGGCCAGAGGAGGCCACGGAGATGCTGGGAGGGCTGGAGAACCTCTGGGGTGAGGCCAGGCTGGGAGAGGTGGGCTTGGTCAGCCTGGAGAGGAGAAGGCTCTGGGGAGACCTCAGAGCAGCTTCCAGTGCTGAAAGGGGCTCCAGGAAAGCTGGGGAGGGACCTTCTCCAAGGGCCTGGAGTGACAGGACGAGGGGGAACGGCTTTAAATTGGAAGGGGGAGATGGAGATTGGACACTGGGAAGGAATTCTTGAGGGTGGCCCAGTTTGCCCAGAGCAGTGGTGGCTGCCCCATCCCTGGAGGTGTCCAAGGCCAGGCTGGATGGGGCTTGGAGCCCCCTGTTCCACTGGGAGGTGTCCCTGCCCATGGCAGGGGGTTGGAGCTGGGTGGGCTTTGACATCCTTTCCAACCCAACCCAGTCTCTGATTCCATCGTTCCCGTTTGCTGGACCAGGAGTCACCCCGAGGGATGTCCTCCCTGGAGCCCACACCCCCTCTTTACTCAGACACCCGAGTTGAAGGATGGAGAGCTTCTGTCCACAGATGCTTTGTCATTATCTCCAATATCTGCAAACCTTTCCAGAAGGCCTGGTCTGGAGGTCGATTCCTCCAAGGTGTCTCAAGCAGTGGCCTGGTAGATGAGTCACAGTGAGACAAATTCCAGTCCAAACACCTGTGGAGCTGCTGGTCCCTGCTGGTCTGACCAAGAGAGGGCTTGGACCCAGCAGACTTCTCGTTGCCGTTGCTGTTTGTGGCTTTGCATCATTTTCAGGTGGTTTTTAGGACTCTCCAGAAGGCTTTGGGTTGGTGGAAGGAGGTGGGTACCCACCTGAGCTTCGCTCGTACCGTGCTTTTAAGGCAAAGATGTTCAAATGGGCTTTTGTAGAAGCTTTTGTGGACCAAGCCCAGAGCTCTGGTGGGTTTCCCAGTGTCCTCTTTGTCTTGTGCCTCTGCGCCCTGCGCTGACGCCGGTCCTGTTCCCCCATCTAGTGGAAGATAAGGTGAAGGACCAGCTGGAGGCCGCCAAGCCGGAGCCCATCATCGATGAGGTGGTAGGTACATTCCAAGCCCTCCCGTGCTGGGAGCAGCTCTCTGTGTCCAGGTTTGAACCTTCCCTGCAGCTCTCACTGGGTGTCTCCTCTTCCTCTCTAGGATCTGGCAAACTTGGCCCCGAGGAAGCCAGACTGGTGAGTCCCTGCTCCTGGAAAAGGGCTGTTGGCATCAAGGATGGGTCACCATCACCTTGAGGTTGTCCATTTTTTGGGTTAAAAGTGCTAGAAATGGGAAACCCACCCTTGCTGTTGAGGGAAACACAAGGGAGGAGGTGGTGCTCCCTCTTCCTGCTTGTATCAAGACTCCGTGGTGGCCTCGGTGACAAGGGATGCTCTGGACATTGGGTTGGTTTGCCCATGGTGACAGACATGTGCAGGAGAGAGGAAGAGGTTCTCTTCCACTGGGAGAGGTGAACGTGGCCCCTGTGTTCACATCTCCCTGGGGTGAGGGTTTGTTCTGATGTCCTCTCTCTCCTTCCCAGGGATCTGAAGCGAGATGTAGCCAAGAAGCTGGAGAAGCTGGAGAAGAGGACCCAGAGAGCCATCGCCGAACTGATACGTGCGTTATGGTGCCACAGGGGTGGCCTGTGGGGTCCCCAGTTGTCCCAGAGGGATTCCAGTCCTTGCTGGAAGCTCAGTGCCTTGGTTTTGAGCCAGGGAGGGAGTGGTGGAGCTTGATCCCTCTTCCCAAAAGGGTCTGTGAAGCTCTTGGGCCCAGGTGGCTTCTCCAAGGTGGCACAAACTCCTGGCTGCCGTGGTGAGGAAGGATGGGTTGTGGGCTCAGGGACCCAAGTTCAGGTGTTGGGTTCCCACAGTATCATAAGGATGGAGAGGACCTCTGAGATTGAGTCCAACCTATGACCCAACACCAACACCAACACCAACACCAACCCATCATCTAACCCATGGCACTCAGTGCCTCATCCAGTCTCCCCTTAAACACCTCCAGGGTCGGTGACTCCACCCCCTCCCTGGGTGCTCATTCCAATGACCAATCACCCTTGAAGAACCTCCTCCTCACATCAAGTCCAACCTTTCCCTGACCAAGCTTGAGTCCCTGCCCTCCAGTTCTGTCCCTGGTCACCTGAGAACTCCTGTATCACTGATGGAGGATGAGCACCAGGAGCTCACAGTATCACAGTATCATAAGGATGGAAAGGACCTCTGAGATTGAGTCCAACCTATGACCCAACACCAACACCAACACCAACACCAACCCATCATGTAAACCATGGCACTCAGTGCCTCATCCAGTCTCCCCTTAAACACCTCCAGGGTCGGTGACTCCACCCCCTCCCTGGGCAGCCCATTCCAATGACCAATCACCCTTTCAGTGAAGAACTTTTTCCTCACATCAAGTCTAAACTTCCCCTGACCAAGCTTGAGTCCATGCCCTCTAGTTCTGCCACTGGTCACCTGAGAGAAGAGACCAACCCCTGCCCCACTACAACCTCCTTTGAGGGAGTTGTAGAGAGCAATGAGGTCTCCCCTGAACCTCCTCTTCTCCAGACTAAACAGCCCCAACTCCCTCAGTCTCTCCTCGTAGGGCTTGTGCTCCAGCCCCTTCACCATCTTCGTTGCCCTCCTCTGGACACTCTCCAGCATCCTGACATCTTTCCCAAACTGGGGGGCCCAGAACTGGACACAATATTCAAGGTGAGGCCTGACCAGTGCCCAGTACAGGGGGACGATAACTCCTCTGGTCCTGCTGGCCACACTATTCCTGATGCAGGCCAGGATTCCATTGGCCTTCTTGGCCACCTGGGCACACTGCTGGCTCATGGTGAGCTTCCTGGCCACCAGCACTCCCAGGTCCCTTTCTGCCTGACTCCTCTCCAGCCACTCTGTCCCCAGTCTGTAGCTCTGCATGGGATTGTTGTGTCCAAAATGAAGTACCCGACGTTTGGACTTATTAAACATCATCCCATTAGAATCAGCCCAGCTCTCCAGTCTGTCCAGGTCCCTCTGTAGGGCCATCCTACCCTCTAACAGATCAACTCTTCCTCCCAGCTTGGTATCATCTGCAAACTTGCTGATGATGGACTCAATCCCCTCATCCAGATCATCAATAAAGATATTAAACAGCACTGGACCCAACAGAGATCCCTGGGGGACACCACTGGTGACCAACTGGATGAGACCCCATTGATCACCACTCTCTGGGCTCCATCCAGCCAATTCCTAACCCAGCACAGAGTGCTGCCATCTAGGCCACGGGCTGCCAGCTTCCCTAGGAGTCTACTGTGGGAGGCAGTGTCAAAGGCCTTGCTAAAGTCCAGGTATCCCACACCCACAGCCTTCCTCTCATCCACCAGGCGATCACATGGGCATAAAAGGAGATCAGGTTGGTCAGGCAGGACCTACCCCTCCTAAACCCATGCTGGCTGGGCCTGATCTCTTGGCCGTTCTGCAGATGCCACATGATTTCCCCCAGGATTATCTTCTCCATGATTTTACCTGGGGCCGAGGTCAGGCTGACAGGTCTGTAATTACCTGGATCATCCTTACGGCCCTTCTTATGGATGGGCATCACATTGGCCAACTTCCAGTCTTCTGGGACCTCTCCAGTCAGCCAGGATTGGTGAAAGATGATGGAGAGTGGCTTAGCAAGCTCATCCAGCTCTCTCAGCACCCTAGGATGGATCATGGTCCTGCTCCCCACACCATTCCTGATGCAGCCCAGGATGCCATTGGCCTTCTTGGCCACCTGGGCACACTGCTGGCTCATGGTGAGCTTCCTGTCCACCAGCACTCCCAGGTCCCTTTCTACCTGACTCCTCTCCAGCCACTCTGTCCCCAGTCCAGAGCTCTGCATGGGCTTGGTGTGTCCAAGATGTTCTTGGTATCTCCAACCTGCTGCTGGGTGTCTCTTGCAGGAGAACGGTTGAAAGGGCAGGAGGAGGAGCTGGCGGCGGCCGTGGGGTCGGCAAAGCAGGAGGGAAGTGACTCCGACTGAGGAGGTCGATCCAACAGCTCTGGGGGTGAGCTCCGTGGATCTTCACCACCCATCCCGTTGCTCTCAGGTGGAGGCACCTCTCTGGGACGTGCTGCTCACCAACACGTTCCCAGAAGGTCATGAATCCTGCCGTGCCTGGAGGAGAGGGACAGATCCAAGGGGCTTCACTTGGACCAGTTGAGGAGCACTTCATCCATAGCTTTTTTGGGACCATGGAGGGTTGGTGGGAGCAGGACAGGCACCCACGTTAGCTTCAACCTGAGCAAGGAAGATGTGTGGCAAAAGGGCTGGTGGCACAGTAGATGGGTTCAGGCTGACTCTTCTTTCTTGCTGGGTAAGCAAGAAGATGTCCACACAGCTCTTGGAGAAGTGTGGCCGTGCTTGGGAATGTCTTTTCCAAGGTGTTCCTTTCTCCAGAAGATCTGGTGTAACTGCCACGTGGAGAACAAGGTCTCTTGCTCTGGAGAGCTGCCTGTGAGGGACATCCATGGTGAGATCCAGCAGGTGCAGGATAACTGGTGTGTGGCTCAGGTCTGTGTCCAGCTGAGGTTAAGGTGGGCTTTGTCCTGCTCCTTGAAGTTGGTGGACCCTCCAGGCTGTGGGTGCATCTCCTCTGTGTTTCTGTCATTGGCACAGTTTGTTGTTAACGGATCTTTTCATAATAAACCAGTCCCAAAGCGGAAGAAGTTGACGCTTGTTCTGCAGAAGGGTGGCTGGAGGCAGCTGCCTTCACAGAACCATGGAATTCCTTGGTTGGAGAAGACTTTTGGGATCATCCAGTCCACCCATCCCTGTCCACCCCTGACCCAGCTCCCTGAGCTCCTCATCTGCCCAGGCTTTGGAACCAGGGATGGGGACTCCATCCCCTCCCTGGGAGCCTCTGCCAGGGCCTCCCAACCCTTCCCATGAGGAAACTTCTCCTGATGTCCAACCTGACCCTGCCCTGGGGCACCTTGAGGCCATTCCCTCCGCTCCCATCCCTTGTTACTTGGGAGAAGATCATGGAATGGGTTGGGTTGGAAGGGTCCTCAAAGCCCATCCAGTTCCAACCCCCCCTGCTATGGGCAGGGACACCTCCTGCTGGATCAGGGGGCTCAAGGCCCCATCCAACCTGGTCTTGAAGCCTTGAGGCTGAGGGGCTTGGAGCAAAGTTCTGGTGAAACATCTTGATCCTCAGCTTCCACGCACAAATTTCCCTCAGCAGGGGAGGAGGAGGTGCTGAGCTCTTCTCTCTGGTGACCAAGGCCAGGAGCCCAGGGAAGGGCAGGAAGATTGGCCAGGGGAGGGTTGGGTTGGCCACCAGGAGAAGGTTCTTCACACCCAGAGGGTGGTGGAGCCCAGAACAGCTCCCTAGGGAAGCAGTCGCAGCCTGAGAAGATTCTAGAAGCCTTTTGGGAAGGCCCTCAGCCCCTCTGGGCAAGAAACCTAAGATCTGTCACCAGTGAAGGTGCCCCCCAAGCACCCCGTGCCACAGGGGAAGGTGGGTGCTGCTTCTCATGGGTGCTTTTGGCCATCAGGTAACACTGTTCATGGTCCATCGTGGCAAATGGAGGTGGATCTGCTGATCAGGGAAGCCCTTGGCACCAGGCAGAGCATGTGGTGATGCTTCAAGGATCCTTAGAAATGGAAAGGACCTCCTGCCTTGTGACATTGGTGGCTTCTCAAGAGGAGTGTTCAGGGATCTCCCCACCACCCCTCCACGTGCCACGGGGCCTCCAGGAATGCTGGGAAGGGGCCTTTTTTTTCAGGGAGTGCAGGGATAGGATGAGGGGGAAGAGTTTGAAGGTGAAAGAGGGGAGATTGAGATGAGATCTTGGGGAGAAATGTTCTCCTGGGAGGATGGGGAGGCCCTGGCCCAGGTTGCCCAGAGAAGCTGTGGCTGCCCCATCCCTGGAGGTGTCCAAGGCCAGGTTGGATGGGGCTTGGAGCCCCCTGATCCACTGGGGGGTGTCCCTGCTCATGGCAGGGGGGTTGGAACTGGATGGGCTTTGAGGTCCCTTCCAACCCAACCCATTCCATGGTTCTCTGATCAATGACCTCAATGTTCGTTCCTTCGTTGGGAGGAGAATTGGAGGAGTGTGAGAAATGCCCTGTAGATGTCAGCAAACCTCCGTGCTGGGCCCGACCCAACGCTGCGTCCCCAGCAGCTGCTCCACCTGGACCGCTGCTGCTCCTCCAACCCCCGGTCCTGTCGCCGTGTCCATGGGGACCATCCCTGCCCTGCTCCTGCTGCCACCCCAGGGCTGATCCCAGGGTGCTGGGGGCCTTCTTGGCCCCCTGGGCCACTGCTGCCTCCTCTTCAGCCCCTGGTACCCAACACCCCCAGGGCCTTCTCCTCCAGGGACCTTTGGAGCTTCCTCAGGTTCCTCCAAGCCCCATCCAACCTGACCTTGGACACCTCCAGAGATGGAGCCACCACTGCTCTGGGCAACCTGTGCCAGGGCCTCCCCACCCTCACCCTGAAGAATTCCTTCACAATGTCCAATCTCCATCTCCCCCTTCCAATTTAAAGCCGTTCCCCCTCGTCCTGTCACTCCAGGCCCTTGGAGAAGGTCCCTCCCCAGCTTTCCTGGAGCCCCTTTCAGCACTGGAAGCTGCTCTAAGGTCTCCTTGGAGCCTTCTCCAGGCTGACCAAGCCCACCTCTCCCAGCCTGGCCTCACCCCAGAGGTTCTCCAGCCCTCCCAGCATCTCCGTGGCCTCCTCTGGATCCACACAACAGCTCCATCTCCTTCCTGTGCTGAGGATTCCAGCCCTGGCCACAGGACTCCAGGTGGGATCTCCCCAGAGCAGAGCAGGGGGCAGAATCCCCTCCCTTGGTCTGCTGGCCACAAGATGATGGGAACACCTTACCCAAAGTGTGGTCAGGTATTAGAAGAGGCTGCCCAGTGGTGGAGTCTCCTTCCCAGGAGGGGTTCAAAAATCAGGTGTATGTGGCACTTTGGTACAAGATTTAGGAGGCACAGTGGTGTTGGGCTGACAGTTGGACTGGACACTCTTGGAGGGCTTCTCCAACCTCAGTGTTTCCATGATTCTATTGCTGCTGTCTCCATGTTCTCCATCCTTTCTTGTGCCTTGTGTCTGGCAAGTCTGGCTCCTTCTTGGCAAATACCAGGGGTGGTTCCTAGACATGAGGAGAAATTTCTTCATGGAAAGGGTTGTGAGGCCCTGGCAGAGGCTGCTCAGGGAGGTGGTGGAGTCCCCATCCCTGGAGGGCTTTCAGCCCTTTTTTGTGGCATTTCCTGCCTGGTAGCACCAACCCAACCTCTGCAGCTCTGCCAGAGGCTCAGTGGGTGCGTGACCGAGCCGTCGGGAACGACGCTTCCACGCTGCACGGCCAACTGTAGCCCAAAGGGAGCTGGAGCACAATCAATTGTCTCACTGAAAGGGCTTCAGTGGCATCCCAGAGGCCCACCCTGAGTGCCAAGTCAAGCTGATGGCTCCAGCTGCAGACCAGGAGCCAAACCAGGGAGAGCAGGAGCCACCAGCATGGGCAGTGGGGAAGGTTGGGGCGTGCTGGGGGTCACACCTACCAGAGCATGGGTCAGTCCTGCCCTGAGTGGAACAGGAGGCACAAGAGCTGGATCAGGTCCTCTGGGCATGATCTGCAGGAGGCTACGAGCTGCAGGTGAGGAGATCACTGCGAATGTGACTGGGAGCAGAACAACAGGGTAACGAGTGTTGGGGCTCTCATTAGGGACACAAGGAGAGATGCTTGTCCTTGGCACCATTTGAGATGTCTGGGGAGAGCTGTGGTTGGATTAGATGGCCCAAGGAGGTCCCTTTCAATCGAAATCCATACGAGGTGAACATGAGGCAGCAGTGGCCCAGGTGGCCAAGAAAGCCCTCAGCACCCTGGGATCAGCCCTGGGGTGGCAGCAGGAGCAGGGCAGGGATGGTCCCCATGGCCTTGGTGAGGCCACATCTCCACCCTTGGGCTCAGGGTTGGGCCCCTCCCTCCAAGAAGGCCCTGGAGGGGTCGGAGCGCGTGCGGAGAAGGGAGCGGAGCTGGGGAAGGGTCTGGAGAACAGGGGCTGTGGGAGAGGCTGAGGGCCCTGGGGCTGGTGAGGCTGGAGAAGAGGAGGCTGAGGGGAGACCTCCTGGCTCTCTGCATCTCCTGGAGAGGAGGTTGTGAGGAGGTGGGTGCTGGGCTCTGCTGCCAAGGGCCTGGAGATGGGAGCAGAGGGAATGGCCTCAAGGTGCCCCAGGGCAGGGTCAGGTTGGACATCAGGAGAAGTTTCTTCACTGAAAATGTGGTCAAGCCCTGGCAGAGGCTCCCAGGGAGGGGGTGGAGTCCCCAGCCCTGGTTCCAAAGCCTGGGCAGATGAGGAGCTCAGGGATCTGGGTCAGGGGTGGACAGGGATGGGTGGACTTCATGGTCTCCAAGGTCTTTTCCAAGGGTTGTGGGAGCAGCTGAGGGCCCTGGGGCTGGTGAGGCTGGAGAAGAGGAGGCTGAGGGGAGACCTCCTGGCTCTCTGCAGCTCCTGGAGAGGAGGTTGTGGGGAGTTGGGTGCTGGGCTCTGCTGCCAAGGGCCAGGAGATGGGAGCAGATGGAATGGCCTCAAGGTGCCCCAGGGCAGGGTCAGGTTGGACATCAGGAGAAGTTTCCTCATGGGAAGGGTTGGGAGGCCCTGGCAGAGGCTCCCAGGGAGGTGGTGGAGTCCCCATCCCTGGGGGTGGTTCCAAATCCTGGGCAGATGAGGTGCTCAGGGAGCTGGGTCAGGAATGGACAGGGATGGGTGGACTCAATGATCTCAAAGGTCTTTTCCAACTGGGTGATTCTATGGTTCTATGATCCGCTTTGATCCTTTGACAACGATGTCAAACACATCCCTGGAGGACTCTCGTGGTCGCTTGATCCGGTTTTCGCTCAGCCTTTGTTGACCTTTTAAAAACCATGACGTTTCTTTCTCCTCTTGTTGCAAAGGCCACCTCCTGCATCTTTTAATTGGGTGCCCTTCTGTGCTCTTCGTGCTCCAGCATTGGAGGCTTCTCTAGTAGACAGTTGTCTTGCCACCCCTCTGCTTGGCCAATGAGAAACCAGGCTCAAGATGTGCTCAGTTGGAATAAAAGCCAGCAGGGTGGACCTCTCATCCAGCTTCAAACCCTTCCCCCTCATCCTGTCCCTGCACTCCCTGATCAAAGCCCCTCTCCAGCTTTCCTGGAGCCCCTTTCAGCACTGGGAGCTGCCCTAAGGTCTTCTTTGGAAGAAGCCTTTGATGGCTGCGTGGCACCAGGCAGGAGTGACCCTGGTGTGCTGGAGCAGTTGCTGTTGTGTGGCATCACCGAGACAACCAGATCCCAGGGTCCTACCTGCTGGGATGATGGAGGAGAAGCTTCATCCCAAGCCATCGGCCCTTCGGGTCGCATTCTTGCACTGGTCCACATCCATGGGCAAGGTCAGGCTTTCAAGTGTAGAAACATGAAAGGAAATGCCTGGTTTTTTTTTGACAGCTGCTGAAAAATACTTTTGTGATGTCCTTGGCCATGCTCTTCCCAAGTTGAGAGCTTCTGCTGCCTGTCCCACCAGCTGAAGTCACTGGAGAATTAGGACCATTGTTGCTTCGGTTAAAGAAAAGACAAAACCCTTTCTTTTTGCTTCTTAAACATTTGAGAGGCTTAGGAAGTGCTTGGTTGTTTCCTAGGGCCATCTGAGATGCTCTGGAGATGGCTTATGGATGGGACTTGGGACCTCTTGAGACCCATGGCAATGACAGGTGACTCTCTGCAAGGGCAGGTGGAGGTGTGGAGGGATCCCACGAGGTATTTTATATGGCCAAGAGGCCTCCTCTGCTGCACTCTGGGGAGATCCCACCTGGAGTCCTGTGTCCAGCTCTGGAGCCCTCAGCGTGGGAAGGACAGGGAGCTGTTGGAGAGAGTCCAGAGGAGGCCACCAAAATGATTGGAGGGCTGGAGCACCTCTGGTGTGAGGAAAGGCTGAGAGAGGTGGGGTTCTTCAGCCTGGAGAAGAGAAGGCTCCGGGGAGAGCTTGTTGTGGCCTTTCGGTACTTAAAGGGGTTACAAGAAAGATGAGGACAGACTTTTTAGCAAGGTCTGTCATGGTAGGACAGGGAATAACGGCTTCAAAGTGAAAGAGGGGACGTTCAGACTAGAACTAATGAAGAATTTATTTACTTCTCCTTCTCCTTCTCCTCCTCCTCCTCCTCCTCCTTTTCCTCCTCCTCCTCCTCCTCCTCCTCCTTCTCCTTCTCTCCTTCACCTTCTCCATCTCCTTCTCCTTCTCCTTCTCCTTCTCCTTCTCCTTCTCCTTCTCCTTCTCCTTCTCCTTCTCCTTCTCCTTCTCCTTCTCCTTCTCCTTCTCCTTCTCCTTCTCCTTCTCCTTCTCCTCCTCCTCCTCCTCCTTCTTCTCCTCCTCCTCCTCCTTTTCCTCCTCCTCCTCCTTCTCTCCTTCTCCTCCTCCTTCTTCTCCTCCTCCTCATTTCTCCTCCTCCTTCTCCTTCTCCTCCTCCTTCTCCTTCTCCTCCTCCTTCTTCTCCTCCTCATTTTCTCCTCCTTCTCCTTCTCCTCCTCCTTCTTCTCCTCCTCATTTTCTCCTCCTTCTCCTCCTCCTTCTCCTTCTCTCCTCCTTCTCCTTCTCCTTCTCCTTCTCCTTCTCCTTCTCCTTCTCCTTCTCCTTCTCCTTCTCCTTCTCCTCCTCCTTCTCCTTCTCCTCCTCCTTCTTCTCCTCCTCATTTTCTCCTCCTTCTCCTTCTCCTCCTCCTTCTTCTCCTCCTCATTTTCTCCTCCTTCTCCTCCTCCTTCTCCTTCTCTCCTCCTTCTCCTCCTCCTCCTCCTTCTCCTTCTCTCCTTCACCTTCTCCATCTCCTTCTCCTTCTCCTTCTCCTTCTCCTTCTCCTTCTCCTCCTCCTCCTCCTCCTTTTCCTCCTCCTGCCCCACACAAGATCTTTCAAGGCATTTCTTACTGCCCCAAGGGGACCTGCTGTGCCTTTGGCCCATGGGAGGAGCCCAGAGGCTGCCCTTGAAGCTCAGATTCCTGCATAAAGCAAGGGCTGAGAAAGGTGCAAGTTCTTCAAGAAGTGAGTGCAGCTCATTTAAGCCCCAGGGCTGCACCCCTGAGGGTGGTGAGGCACTGGCACAGGCTGCTCAGAGAAGTTGTGGGTTCCCCTTCCCTAGAGATGGTTTGGGTTGGAAGGACCTTAAAGATCATCTAATATAGGAGATATTCCAGGTAAGGTTGGGCGGGGCTTTGAGCAACCTGATGTAGTTGAAGATGTCCCTGTTCATGGCAGGGAGGTTGGACTGGATGACCTTTTAAGGTTCCTTCCAACCCAAACTGTAGTTTGATTCTGTTCTATGATTCTATGATCTTACAATGGGTAAAGGGACACGACCCCCATACTTATGTGACACGAGCAGAGAGGAGACCACCTGCCCTCATCTCCCCAGCTTTAAAGAGTGGATTTCTCTGGGAGATTAATGGGGTGAGCAGAGGCAGAAAAGCAGCCTGGGCGTGGGGAGATGGGGAGAAGGAAACATCTCGGCATCCAGGACTTGCCTTGTGGTGCTGCAGCCTCTGATCTCAGCAGGACTGTGTCGTAGAATCACAGAATGGGTTGAGTTGAAAGGGCCCTCAAAGCCCATCCAGTTCCACCCCCCTACCATGGGCAGGGACACCTCCCACTGGACCAGGGGGCTCCAAGCCCCATCCAACCTGGCCTTGAACACCTCCAGGGATGGGGCAGCCACCACTTCTCTGGGCAACCTGGGCCAGGGCCTCATTGTGAAGAATTCCTTCCCAATATCCAATCTCAATCTTCCTCTTCCAATTTAAAGCCGTTCCCCCTCATCCTATCACTCCAGACCCTTGGAAAATTTCCCTTCCCAGGGCTTGCTGTGGTGTCTGGGAATTCAGAGCAGGTGCTGTGGTAAATCCCATGGGCTGTGCACCACGAAGACCTCAATGCAATGCCCCATGGCTACGATAGTTTCCATTTCCTCCTGGCACTGCACGTGAGAACTTCCCAAGGCAATTCCTGCAATGTTGGCTGGAAGGGCCAACAATAAAAGAACAGGGCAGGGGATAAAAAAAAGAGGACAGCAAGGTCTCAACATAATTTCCCTGGCTGGAAGTTCCTCAGTGTCTGTCAGGTGGTGGCAGCTGCTGGTTTTATTTCCAGCTCACCTTGCCAGTCTTGTCTTGGAGGTGTTTTGGGACCATAATCGGAGCCAAGGGCTTTGCAGGAAAGCTCTGGCTGCGTCACACTTGGAGTCACTGCAAGCACAAGGCTGGGGATGGGTGGGGAAGGTCTTGTCTTCCTTGGGGAAGGACTTGTTTTCAGAGGTCTTAGGGATGAGGGTAGTTTAATCCAAGCTGTCCTTTCTGCAGTCACACTAAAAGCTTGGATATCGCTCGGAAAAAGGGAAGGAGAAGATCTTTACCCTCGTGGTGAAGACAGAGACTTGCAAATAGAAACCCAGAAGGCCTCCAAAACCCCCAAAATGGGTAAAAAGCTTAGAATAAAAAGGCCAATCAACCCAAAGTGTATCAGTTTAGGAGTCATGAGCCCCACTAAAAAGGCTGTCTCCATCTTCATTGGAATTGCCCATTAGGTACTGAAAGGCTCAAGAAGGTCTCCTCGGACCCTTCTCTTCTCCGGGATGGACAACTCCAACTCTACTCGGCTTTTCCTCACAGAAGAGGTGCTCCAGCCCTCTGATCATTTTTGTGGCCTCCTCTTGATCCACTCCAAGCTTGTTCCAGGGCAGTGGTGGAGTCTCCATCCCAGGAGGTGTTAAAGGAGCGTGTAGACATGGCGCTTTGGGACATGGATGAGTAGGCACGGTGGGGTTGGACTCGATGATCTTAGAGCTGTTTTCCAACCTCA
The DNA here is from genome assembly GCA_033556795.1 of Tapera naevia. Taxonomy (NCBI): domain Eukaryota; kingdom Metazoa; phylum Chordata; class Aves; order Cuculiformes; family Neomorphidae; genus Tapera; species Tapera naevia. Next base: position 3,807,908 of record JAUMJJ010000129.1, on the reverse strand, counting down.
ATAATTCTGATTTTATGATTCTACGATTGGTCCATGTCTTTCCTACACTGAGGTCTCCAGAGCTGGATGCAGGACTCCAGGTTGGATCTCACCCGAGGGGCAGAATCATCTCCTTTGATACCCCTTTCCAGCAGAAGATCACAACTTTCCTACAGGAAACCAAACCCTTTTCACTTGGCCCAGCAAGACCATTCCCAAACAGCCCTTGACATCTTCTTGTCTGGGAACAGCTCTCCCTTTCAAAATCTGTGTTAAAACAAGACAACCAGGAACTGCTCCAAGCTTTACATGACTTTTTTTTTTTCTTTGTATTATGACATTTGAAAGAAAAATACCCCCAGAGTTCTATTAAAACTCCTGCTGAGTTCATTCCTTGATTGTTAGAGAGCAAAGAATGTCCACTGAAAGGGGTCTTCAACAACAGACGAACCCACCACAGCTCTTCACAGACTCTGTCTGTGGCAGGTGAAGCTCTATGAGATAAAACACCTTGCAGGCTTTTGGATATTGTAATTATAACTAATAATAGCAAAAACATGCTCTTATTAATGACTTTTTCCTCTGGGGTATCTGGAGATCTGAAGAAAACTGAAGGTTGGATGAGCTCATTCCACCCAGGTACCACCTGGAAAGCTTGGACATGGTTTTTTTTCATTTGCAGCTGCCTGGCTGCAGGCTTTTTTGACCTATTGTTCACCAAAATAAGGACAAAGCAAAGAGAAGGGAGAAGGAATTCATCCATGTTTAATGGAGAATGATGACATGTTTGGAAAGCTGAGGGTGGTTTGTGCCCTGGGAGCTCTTGGCAGAAGCTGTCACGGGCTGAGGCGTTGGTGCTACTGGGCCTTTGTCCTTCAGCAAACTGAAGAACAGTTAATGTGCAGAATTTCTTAAGGTCTTATCCCTCTCTCTGCATGGAGCACAACTCTCCAGAGAGCCAAAAACCTTCTGGCCAAGGTTTTGTATGGAGATGTAAGGATAGGGATCTTCCCATCCCTGTCAATGTTTTGGTTGGAGAAGAAGAAAGCGTTTCAACTGGACACCAGTGGAGTTGGGATTGAGGAGTGCCAAGAAAAAAAGCCACTCCAGGAAGTTTATTAATGGAAATGGATAAAAGTCTCAGGGAGGCTTGAAATAGTAGTAAATACTTTGCTTTCTTTGTTAACCAAGGACTTCTGGGCTGCATCTAGTCACAACTGGCAGAAGTGGGGCAGATATTTGGGATCTAGGCCCATGTCAAAGTAATCTGGATGGTTCCTCTGAATGCTGTGGAGGTCATACTGGAAGGGAAGCTTCATAGAATCATGGAATGGTTTGGGTTGGAAGGGACCTCAAAGCCTATCCAGTTCCAAACTCCTCTGCCCACCTTCCACTGGATCAGGGAGGTCAAAGCCCCATCTAACCTGGCCTTGGACACCTCCAGGGATGGGAGCTGGGGGTTCTGGTTGACACCAAGTTAGAATTATGGAATCATGGGGTGGTTTGGGTTGGAAGGGACTTCGAAGCCTCTCCCACCACGCATCGCTCGCCCTACAGGTCCCCCAGCTCCAAACCAAGAGCTTTTCCACCCAGGAACCCGGCAGGAGAGCCAAAGTCCTCCCACACCCCGTTCTTTAAGTGAATCATGGAATCACAGCACGGGTTGGGTTGGAAGGGACCTCAAAGCCCAGCCAGTTCCAACCCCTTGGGCAGGGACACCTCCCACTGGCTCAGGGGGCTCCAAGCCCCATCCAACCTGGCCTTGGACACCTCCAGGGATGGAGCCACCACTGCTCTGGGCAACCTGGGCCAGGGCCTCCTCACCCTCAACCTCAAGAATTCCTTCCCAATGTCCAATCTCCATCTCCCCCTTCCAATTTAAAGCCGTTCCCCCTCGTCCTGTCACTCCAGGCCCTTGGAGAAGGTCCCTCCCCAGCTTTCCTGGAGCCCCTTTCAGCACTGGAAGCTGCTCTAAGGTCTCCCCAGAGCCTTCTCCTCTCCAGACTGACCAAGCCCACCTCTCCCAGCCTGGCCTCACCCCAGAGGTTCTCCAGCCCTCCCAGTATCTCCGTGGCCTCCTCTGGCCCCGCTCCAACAGCTCCATCTCCTTCTGCTGGTGGGGATTCCAGCCCTGGCCACAGCACTCCAGGTGGGGTCATTGTGACAAGGCAACAGAACGAGGCTGGTGACTTGTCCTTCTCTCTCCCCACTCCAGTGTGCCAGAAGGAGCCCAGGAGTCCTCCTTTTAGGTGTCTGTGTCACGATCCTCCCCTTCCTTCTCGAAACAACCTCTGGATAATAAATCAAACAACCCCCAAACTCCTCAAGGCAGGTGTTCTCCCACACACGCGTACTCTTGGTTGCCAACCAAGAAGAGCCAACTCCACTAATGCCATAACTCTAATTATGCTAATTTATGCAAAGTGCCTTGTTTTGCCATCGAAGGCTTTTCATTCTTGACCGTGGTCCAAGCAAAATCCCATTAGGTCCTAAAAATTAATTTGAGGCACATTTTGCCAGTTGTTTACAATTACCCTCCGCTCTAATTCAAGCCGCATGGAACCCACCTCCTGCTGGCTTTAATTTATTTATTTCAGCCTAATTTCCCACCTCCCCACAGTCACTTTGTGTGCACTGGAAAAGCAGAAGATTCCAGAGCTCTCTGAATTGCAATGGACACGGAATAGATGGAATTTTAGAGTTGCTTGGTTGGAAAAGGCCTTTTGAGATCATTGAGTCCAACCGTCCCTGTCCACTGCTGACCCAGCTCCCTGAGCACCTCATCTGCCCAGGCTTTGGAACCCCTCCAGGGGTGGGGACTCCACCACCTCCCTGGGAGCCTCTGCCAGGGCCTCCCAACCCTTCCCATGAGGAAACTTCTCCTGATGTCCAACCTGACCCTGCCCTGGGGCACCTTGAGGCCATTCCC